>ADNK01000563.1:0-21254 GCA_000320545.1 Bigelowiella natans CCMP2755 | reverse complement strand
TGTGTGCACCCGTTATCGTTTCTTCCAAATTGTTACCATTATCATTTTCAGTTTCATTATTATTTTGTATTTGACGATGATGATGTTCTTGTATTTTCTTTTTTCGGGTGTTCTTATGCTGCTGCTGCTGCTGCTGCCGTTGACAGGGATTCAACTGGAGTCAAACGAGCTTAGCCGAGTCTTCTTTGCTCGAAATGAACAAGAAAAACGACAGGTAGTGGTAGTAGTAGTAGTAGTAGTAGTAGTAGTTGTAGTAGTACGATGCTGCTGCTGCTGCTGCTGCTGCTGCTGCCGGTGCTTCTTTATCGCACCTTGAATAATGCTCTTGGTTCATCATCATCATCATCATCATCATCATCATCCTTTCTCAGTGGCTAGTATGGCTACGTGAGGAGTCGAAGCATGAGGAGCTCGAGGATGAGTATGAGATGAAGGGAAAACTCGGCGCTGGGAGGTTCGCCACGGTGTACAAGTGCACGCACAAGAAGACCGGGAGGGACTACGCGGTGAGAGAGAGAGAGAGCGAGAGAAGAACAAGAACTGCGTTCTTTGAGACGTTGTGGGAAAATAACAACTACCGAAGAAGTAGTGTAGTAGTAGTAGGAGGAGGAGGAGGAGGAGCCTTTGGGGCCTCCTCCTTCCCTTGCTCTCCCCCTCTCTCTTGTCTCTTTTGCGCTGCTACTACTACAGGACCTTCTCCTGTGCTGCTTGCTGCGCCACACAATATCTCACCACACCTGTACCGTTACTAATGCTACTACTACTACTACTACTACTACTACTACTTACTCCTCGCACGACAGGTGAAAGTTATCGATAAGACGCAGATAGATGACGCCGATAAGGAAGGGCTACGTGCCGAGATTGCTATCCTCAGGCTGGCCTCCCATCCCTTCATTGTGTCCATGAAGAAGGTCTTCGAGACGAAGAAGAATATCTACATCGTCATGGAATGGCTTGAGCACGGCGACCTCTTTAAGACGATTGTAATAATAATAATGATTACTAGTTTGTAGCTACTACTACTACTACTACTACTACTATGTATGTATGTATGTATTTATCTATTTATTGGTATTCTGTGATTATTATTATTATTATTATTATTATCATTATGGTCCTGCTTTCGCCCTTCGTCTTAACGATTACGCGTTCTCCGGTGCTGCTCTCCCCCTCCTTGTGAAACAATCCCGCCCCATCCAAAAGGTTAACCAGAAGTTCTTTGCTGAGGACGCCGCCCGGCACGTGATCCAGCAGCTGTGCTCCGCCATTCGTTACTGCCATCTTCGGGGCATCGTCCACAAGGATATAAAGCCAGAGAACATCCTCGTTGAGAATCTTGATGGGGACTATATCCGCATATTTGTCACCGACTTCGGGTTGTCGCAGTTTGCGAAGCCTGCAGAGGAGATGAAGGACGCCGCTGGGTCCGTGGCCTATATGGCACCTGAGATGATCGATTCAGACACCTTCACCAAATCTGTGGATGTGTGGGGGATTGGCGTGATTACCTTTGTGCTGCTCTCGGGGTCATTACCGTTCTACGACAAGGACGAGATCAAACTCATGGACAAGATTGTAGAAGCTCCTGTCGAGTAAGTCTTTGTATATATGTGAAGTAGTAGTACGATGCATGAGAGAGAGGGAGGGGGAGAGAGAGAGAGATAGAGAGAGTAAGTGGAGAAGGAGGAGGAGGAGGAGGAGGAGGAGGAATAGGGGACATTAGTCTCCCTCCCAACTACAATGGCCCACTACTTTCTGCACGTGAACATCGTCGTCATCATCATCATCATCATCATCATCATCATAGCTTTTCTTGCTACACCACAAGGGCTAGGGCTGCTCATACTTCTTTAAACAATATCACATTCTTTTGGCAAAAGGTTCAAGCAAAGTCGTTGGAAGGGCGTCTCCGAGAAGGCCAAGGATTTCGTCACCAAAATGCTCGCGAAAGATCCTAAGAAGCGCCTGAATATTTCAGAAGCAATGGCACACCCTTGGTTGGCGCAGGTCGACAAGATCATTCCGCTCCTGCGCCGGAAAACCCACCAACCTACAGATAGGCAGGCGAGCGAGAAGAAAGAGGAGATACAGGAGGAGAAAAAGCCATCCGAGAAATCAAGCTAATAATGTATATCCGCTTACGTCTAGACGTAATAGCATAGCACACAAAACGCGAGGAAGGAGTGTATGTGCATTTAATCCCAATAACCATTTACTAACACACGTACAATTGATTAACAACGCGCTGCATGATGCACGACACGACGGACGGCAAGCAGCACCCACGCTCGCGCTGTGCTGCCTGCTTGCTGTGCTCAGTGTGGTTGCCCTGCGTGCTAGTTCATTTCAATAGCATGCAGTACGTGCAAAGGATTCGTGATGATTGCTTGCAATGAAAATCACACATGTGTCGTTCCGCTCCATCACAGCTCCGTCAAACCCGGTGACGACGGGGTTGTGAACAGTGCAACGCTTTGCGACGTGCTTTGAAGCAGCAAGTAGTTGAAGTTGGTCAAGGAAAACTCTTCAGAATTTGTCCGATGGCCAAACCTCAAAAAATGACCGAAATTTTGACCAAAATGTCCATTTTCAAGGCTCAGTGAGCGCGCAAAGTGTGAAAATTCACACCCGTTGTGCAGAGGATGCACGCTGCGCGTTTGTTCTTTGCCACATTTTGAATGCTTTTGCGCGTGTGTTTGACCAATCTTCACATGCACGAAAAATTTCAAAGAAATGCGAGCAAATCCAAAATGTGCATTGCATCACACAACGCGCTTGGTCGCGCACAAAAGCTTCCAAATGCATGTTCTGGCGATTCGTTACAGGTTCGACGGAGCTGTGATGCGCTGCGACGGGGGCCATCTGTGGCATGACGCTTGCAAGACCAGAAGATGAAATGGCATGCAATCACTTGACGCAAGCACGGCTAGACGGGATTAATGATTGGTGCTCTTGCAGTTAGCTTGTTGCTAAGTGACAGGCACTTGATGAACACTATTGACTAGAACATCCAGACGTATTTTTTACAAACCATTTATTCGATGGATAAAAACGCACAAAAACAAGGAACATGATGAGCACAGTAATATGACGAAATGCTAAAATGCTATGGAACATGGCATTGCATTCGTGAAATAATATGAAGCATGATACAGATTATACATGTTCTACTCCGTGTGCGGCATTGGACAGCAAGCTAGCAAGGAATATACTGGAGAGTATGAAACACGCGCAGAGAAAGCAAAGTGGACACAGTGACGTACTATATATCATATACACACCACACTACGTAGTTTCTGTTACAATTACTAATACAATACTACGTTGTATCTATCACGGACATCCTTTTAAGTGGCTGGTTTAACTTTGAGAGGATGGGTTGTCTTCCAGGACAGAAACAGCCATGGGATTCAGGCCAGATTGAACGGATGGCCGGGGAATGGTACTTGAAACCTCTTCGTTTCTATTGTTAGCACTTACAGAACTCATATCGGAAACCTCCGCACCTGAACCAACTACAAGCTTGGGTACGACCTGCTTGCTTGATCTGGGGTTTCTTATGCTACTGGTTGTATAGTTTTCACTATTAGGACGACCGAAGTTACCAGAGCTAGCGGCACTGCCCTTACTATTGGCGCTATTGTTCGACGACACAATTTTCATGTCTACACCTTCTGGCAGGACCTTTTTTCTTAAATTACCCACTGTTTGCCTCTTTTTTATCGGTGCAAGAGGAATCCCATCCTTCCTCTCTTTCGGGCCGCTTCTAACTTCTCTTCTAAGGTTGTGAAGCATATCTTCTACGGTTAGTTTTTCCTCATCAGTGGTTGCATAAGTCATGCCAATCTTCGGGACGAAAATCATCAACAGGATCCCCAAATCATTAAGGAAGAGCGAACATGTCAATATGATAGTTGAGGTCACCGAATCTTCCCACGATAGAAGAACCAGAAAGGGGCATGCAAGGAGTATTTCAATGGACGAGATTGTGGCAGCCGTGATCCATTTGTGCTCCGAAAACTCTGCTGGCACGTGGCGGACTCTGTAGCAAAGGTAACACTGGTAGATAAGAGCTACAAGATGTGCAAAAAGCATGATGGCAAGAAAGGGGATGGCGTCGGTAGAGGCACAGTGGCCAATAGAAGTACAGAACTCCTCATCGGAATCCTTGCGGCAAGTCCTCTGCCATGTGAGCGGGCTAATAGCCGTCCAGATTGAGAGGAATATCAATTCAACAAGGAGGCACTTCCCCATGAAACCAATAAATTCGAGTACTGTAGCCTTTCCCAGCTTGCTTTTTTTCTTCTTCAATCCATCGAGCATAATCCTCTTAGACCTCAGTGTTTTGGCCATCAACGCAGTAACAGATAGAGTGAACCCGATTCCGTAAAACCAAACAGTAGCTTGGCAGAGCGAGTCTAAATGCTCTTTGGAGTAGTCGCGATCATCGAAACTGATGAGGAGAATTGACACGGAGGAGATAACGCAACCAAGGCAAACTATGTATAGGAACTCCGGTTGAGATGCCATAACTACTTTGGTCTTTCGGGTCCAGAAGGTCCATCCCCCAAAAGCAAGGGCAAGAGCAACATTGATACCGAACATGATGTCTGCAAAGTAATGGATTTCGTCTGGAAGGTACTTGGTGTCGTGTGCAAGCTGACAGAGACCGTCCTTGTTGGCCTTGTAGTCTTGCTCGCAGGATCGCTCCAAAACGTTTATTGTGAAGGGTGAGTTATCGATCTGCACGCCGGACACGAACAGCTCTATGACGAACTCCCCGACTAGCGGAGTCGAAATTGTGAAATTGTAGTCGGAATCGGAGCCGTTCAAGATACCAGATTTTGAGAAGCCATCCACTGGTGTCCCATGAAAGATATAAGTCATGTTGCTATCCCTATTCAGATTATCGTGGACATAAAAGGTAACCTGGGCGCGCTGTTCCATCGTGTGACATATTTGCATCTTCTCGCAGGAGCTGCTGTTAAAGCAGCCGGACAGCAGAACTTCGACATCCGGAGCTGCTCTACAGACTCCGCAGAAACAATTAGTTTCTTGTGGACAGGAGCGATTTAGGAGACATCGCTGCGATTCTTCAAGTGTTCGCTTCACGAAGCCCGCACCACAGGTAATGTCATCATATACACTGGGAGTCCGACGACAGTTCTCTTTGAATGTGTTAGGGTCTCGATCCAAAAACCCTGCACTACGTTGCATCCGATGCATCTCCACATATGAGAGAGAGGGCTGCCATCGTACATAGAACCCGACCTTGGAGGCTGTATCATTCGGGGTGAGCTCAAGCAAGGCTCTAGCTACCTCCTAAATATATATATATATATATATATATATATATCACAATACACTCATATATATCACAATACACTCATATGCTGCTTATTGTAAGTGCATTTTTAGGTCAACTGGAGCAGAAGTACAACCAAATTAAATCTTTAAGAGAGGTGAATGGTTATCTTCCAGAAGTTTGATTGATTGTGGGCTGTTTCATAATCTTGTCGTCAACTTTCGTTGGTATTAATCACGTCTCTCTCTCTCTCTCTCTCTCTCTCTCTCTCTCTCTCTATCATGACTATAGTATTAGTTATTAAGTATAATGTTAATTGATGCCGAAAATATGTTAATCTACCAACCTCTGCTACGATGTGGTCAACATGGGGTAGAGCTGCGAGTACTGGTTCAGGATATAAGGGAGTCGATACAGGAAATGGGTACGTAGTGCCATCATCCTGGCTTGTGTTGTATTGATGAATCACCCGAAATTCAGACTCATTCAAAAGCCCTTCATGTTCTAGGACTTCGATTGTTTCAGAATCGACGAAGCCGACGTCGGCAGTCTTATTGCGGACATGGAAAACAGCTGTGTCTTGCTCGTATGTCTCCATGAGCTAAGTTCCAAATTGGTTTGATTTCGAATTAGGATATATGCAGAATGAATAAATTTTACAAAAATGTGTGATACACATGGTAGGTAAGGCGTCGTTGGCATGTCTTAAAACTAGTAGTCTTAAGTTATTGTAGTACCATGCCGACTGTGGTATGAAGGTTCATCTTGTTTGAGGTAAAAGTATCAGACAAAGGTCCGTTCACAGAAGCTTCATCTGAAGCTAGGATCTTTCCCTTAACATCTTCGAGTGTTGTTATGTTGCTATCATTTCTTACAAACAGAATGCCCCCTGTGTGCGAAAGCTCGATCCCTTTCCGCAAAATCCGAACTGTGGCGACCCCATAAAGCCTAAACTCCAACTCGTAGCAAGTAAACTGCTCTGCAGTGAGAAAAACAAAGTCGAATGTTTTGTTTTTAATTAGATCATGAAGTTGATGCGAGTCGTGCACCCCGGAATTTGACCAGTTTAGTGGGGGAGAAAAGTGCAGATCAGTGTAATTCTTCATGTAATCTTCGAAAGTGGTGTCGAAATGTTTCTCGTAAAATGTTCCGCCATGCTGCGATACGCCTCCAACTCTCCAGTCAGTCTTGCTTGCAATTAACCCAAGTACTGGAGAGGTTAGTAATAAACTTAGGAAAAGAGTTGACTGGAGACTAGCCAACGCCATGTATTCAGTACTGGTTGGTTGGATGCACAAACTATTAGCTTTCCGAAGAGCTCTCCAACAAAAAGGAAAAGCGAAAGGTGAAAGTCTCGGTTGCTCTTTGATTTATTTACAGCTGCGTGTGCTGTAGTAATATGCTGTGTGGGGGGCAATGAATGAGATGTGATATGATCGGAATGGGTTCGGAATGCTCTTTAAATTGGCATGCCACAGCGGATTACCACCGTGCACTGAGCACACAATCCGAACTACGACGTGCAAATACGACAGAAAATGTACATTTATGCATGACATTCTTCATGAGCGACAATGTTTTCATGTTCGGAAGAGGATGAAACCGCCGATGACAGTGTGACGCATCGGAAACAGTGTCCAGAGATTTGCAGAGACGACCAGGTCATCTGCATTCGGAGCGGGTCGAGCACGCTTGTCTCCCATGTGATCAATGCTTTGTTCAATGTTCGATTTTCAATTTTTAAGCCATTTGGTGGGAGACTGTTTCGGACAATCTAGCAATGAGAGCTGGGCCCCGCCACTTTTCAATCAAGAACTTGTTGACGTTGGGTGGCGCGAAGCACGGAGAGAAACCGAAGTCACTGATCACTTCTTCTTGCTAGACAGTCTGAATTGAATTGCAACAAGGATTTCGAGTTTGTCCACTGAAGAAGCTAAAAACGGCATCATTCTGTTGCGGTGCCTAGAAGGCAACCATCTCAGACATCCGAGCGACAAACACGTCATTGCTGCGCACACTGTCATGGGATGTGATGATCGTCATGATGCACTTGCGACCACAGTAGCGTGTTGCATTCAAGTGGTGGTGGTGATCATGGGGTGACTGTTGACTTTGCATGCATCAATTATATCAAAAATTGTGAACAGCGACTGGCAGTCATTGCGGGCATGCCAGCATGCAACTCCGCGAGCATTGCATTGTGCGCACTCAGCAAGATGTGTTTGCGCGTGCGTTGTGATGTGAGGTCGGATTTGGGGAATTGCAAGATGATGGATTGTCTGGTCAATTGTAGCTTGTTTTCACTAGTGTGTGATTGATGATGCAGACATTGCACATGAAATGTGCATTGCAGCCATTGTATGTGCTGCTTGTCCATTGTTTTGTCGTCATTGGTTTTCCAATGTGCATGTGTGATGCAAGAAACACAGCCGTTGCCGTTTGATTTTGGACTGCATTGCTAGACCACTAAATCCATGGCACTAGTCCTTAGATGGCCCATCTAGAAATCTAGAAATTCTATTACTCATGATTAATCATTCTGTGCCTATGCACAGGAGCTGTATACGTATTTTTTATCCACCTCAGTAGCTACGCTCTAGATGTGTATATTTAACAACATGCCTACACATATATGAATAATACAATATATATATATATATATATATATATGTGTGTGTGTGTGTGTGTGCGTATATCCATAAGTCTTACGCATATCAGAGTTGTATTCTGTACACAGCTGCGGACTCATGGAAGCTCCTGGCATCTATACTATTGTCGACACACCTATTTCTTCAATGTTTTAGCGATAATTCCGCGTCTTTCGGGAGGCCAAAAGAGCCTATAGCTCCTAGCAACGCGAGCAGCACACACGTGGCCACGCCATACCACAAACTTTGAGCGAACAGGAACTCGGCAATAAACGGCGATAAAATGCTGAAGCAGGATGATATAATAGATGGGTGGAAAGCGAAAATGGTTCTCATTCAAAAGGATATCATCTACAAAGCAAGTTGACTTGGATTTGTCTCCCCACCCCGGTCAGGTTTGCAGAACTTTTTTACCGCTCCCAAACACACCGCACACAGTATTTATCAAGCGACACGATCACATATTCGCAAAATAAAGGGGGGGGGGGCGGGGAGGGGATGTAAAAAGCAAAAAAAGAAATGAGGTACCTTCCAGCTCGAGCGCATGCCGTGGTGATACCTACACCTAATACACGCACCGATGTCGGGAAGAACTCCGTTGCTAGCACCCACAGCGACACATTGAATCCTAACACCGTTCAACCACAACGCCAGAAAGAAGAAGACGAAGAGATTAAGAAGAAGAATAAGAAGAAATAAACGTTTTTAAGGTGATGGTAATGATGATGTTGGTGATGATGATCCTTATCGCTTGTTCAATAGCACTCGCACACGAATTTCTCCTAACCGAATAAGGGACCTTGCGCTGATGCACGTGCACAGAAGATGAGGTAGGAACGTGCAGAGGGGGCGACAACGGGGAAAAGGATAGTTGCCAAGCTTATGCCGCAGAGACCAAAGCAGCACCCTGTGTCATCATATTTATTCACGTGATGATTCTATGAAGAATAAACATCGATATCATCGGTCATGTCGTAAACGGTGTCATCCTTGCAACTATCCTCAGCTCACTACTTTTACAGAAGAGAAATGGATAGTAGTAGTAATACAACACACACAGACACAGACACCAATGTGGAAGGAGGGAGAGAGATGGAGACTTAAGTCTCGGAGGAGAGAGAATAATACCAACACTCGCTCTGCGCCCTAGTCTCGACAACAACAGTGCTGCAAGGGCCAACCTGCATGCATACGTAACGATCATTGATCATGCGAGGGTCATGGATAAGTTTCATCATCATCATCATCATCACCATCATCACCATCATTACCATCATCATTACCATCATCGTATACTGCTACTTGTCCCTTTGCTACTGCTTTACAAGGCAGCAAATACGTAGTTTTTATGATGTACTATTTCGCTGTAACAGTGCCTACTAACCCCAATCCCCCCCCCCATCTTCTTAGGAGAAAACAGAAAAACGTACCCGGGAAGTTCTGCTGCATTTGTGAAAACGATCTCCAAGAAAGCTCCACTGGAATATCTCCCTCCTCCTTTGTGGCCATTGCCGTGCCCCCCCCCTTCCTCAGGCGCGATGATCTCGTTCGAAGCGATTACAATGGAGTAGTACAGCGCCGCCATGGTGAAAAACATCGCGCCGATCACCAACACAAACCGCCTAGATGGCGATAAATGGTGGAAGAAGACAAGATGCGTAAGCGGAGGAAAAGAGGAGGGAGACGAGAGAATAGGAAAAAGTTGCAAGTGAACAGACAACGGATTCAAATCTGGTGATGAGGAATGTAGAAAAACCAGTAGTAGTACGTTTATATAGTCATCATCATCATCATCATCATCATTGTCATACGTTTGCTTTGGGCTTGAGAACAGAAGCTTGGCCAATTCTCTGACACAGTAGAAGCAACGACAAGGAAAAACACGAATAGATATGAGGGTAGAGGGAAGGAGGTTAAAAGAGTAGGAACATTAGACACGAGAGCGAGAGGACCACTCAACTGTCCATTCTCTCTCTCTCTATAAATATATATATATATATATATATATATATATATATATACGTGTGTGTGTGTGTGTGTGTGTGTGTGTGTTGTTTATCGTAGACCCTATTGTTGTGCTCTCTGCTATCGTCGTGGCCGTTCTCCTTTGGCCATTGTATCCAGGTTTGCAATCATCATCCTCACCAGATATTCTGGAAAGGGATATTATGAGCATGCTCAGCAGATTCTGCTTTGGGTTCTCTTGGGTCCATCGTGGTGGAGGTGGTGATAGCGATAACAATAAGGGAGAGCAGAGAAAGATTCTGTTGCTACTGCTACTGCTGTCTACTTTCAACTGGTTTTATTATAATAATAAAAATGATGATGACTATGATGAAGAAGAGAATGAAAACTATTGTTATTCTGATTGATAACACACTTGCCGCCAAGATTCCTGTAACCGTTGTCGTTGGCGTCGTCGTCATCATTATCTTCACCGCATTCACCGCAGACTTGCTGCATTTTGCTCTACGAGTCAAACATAAGGTAGGCACACGATTCACACACACACACACACACACACACACACAAGCACGCACGCACATCTTATTCTCGTCCAGAAATAACCCTTCTCGAACACGCATCCCCCGTCTCTCTCTCTCTCTCTCTCTCTCTCTCTCTCTCTCCTTAGTGTGCGTGAACCTCAGCGTTTATTGGAAGTTTGGCCTCCGTCCTCAATGTATTTATACTGTTACTGAGCTGGTAGTTAGCGGCAATATCATCATCAGCAGCAGCAGCAGCAGGAGGAGGAGGAGGAGGAGGAGGAGGAGGATCGGGCTTCAATAGCACGGTGTCCCACTCCCAAGAGACAGACTCCAGGCTTCTATTTATCCTCGCTACCTACTCGATGTTTACGCCGTTTGGTTTTGGCACAGCACATAGTGGGAAAAAGGAAAAAGAAGGAAACGGTGGTGATGATGACGATAATTATAATGATAATGATAATGATAGTGATGACGACGACGACGACGACGACGACGATGATGATGATTATGATAGTTTTGAATCGATAGTGATGCTGCGAACTGTGTGTTGTCAGTCAGTAGATTTCCAGGTCAATCAGTTGCTACGGGGTCTTCCGTGTACATTGATTGATGTTGGAATAATACAGCAAGTTAAACGCTGAAAAAGACTACTCTCATACCATCTCTAATTACACCGCTACCTACTGTTTCCTCCTCCTCCTCCTGCTCATCATTACATCGTTCACACCTTTTGCAGGGTTTGCAGTGCCTTATGGTACTGCCCTGTAACTAGATAGTAGCGAGGAGATTCCGGGATGATCGGGAGGCAGAATGTTAGGAGAATAGATGGAATACTAGATACGAGCAACAGCGCTCGCCATCCACCACCATTCTCCGTACCTAATCGGCAGATAGTCATGGTTGAAGTAAGCACAGCTAGTGGAGTCAAAGCAAGAGAGGGAGCGGACGAGAGAAAGAAAGAGAGATTATGGACGAAGCATGGCGCCTTGTACTTGCATGACCTATCTCGTTGATGTCATTCCTAATATATATTATTACCGAGAGTGATCCAAGCGAGGAGTGCCTCAAGAACAGCGCCGATAGAGAAAAACGTGAAGAATGTCACAAGCTGCCCGCCTGACATCGATGACGAAATAATTAGCACTAAGTTGTTACCGTTCGTTGTATCTTTTACTCGTACGAACTCTCTCTCTCCCTCTCTCTCTCTCTCTCATTAATAACGACATGAGTGTGTTGTCGTCGTATTTTACGGCGGTAGTTCGTTCCATCTGAGAAGCTCACATTGATGTTGATGGTGGTGGTGGTGGTGGGACCACTGACCGCGTTTTGAGGGAGGTAGAAACTCTGCATAAAGGCCTAAGGGTGCAGGGGCTGATCCCACCCCAATACCCACGGCAAAACGAAATAAGAGTAGCATCCATAGTCCTACAGCCATGGAAGATGCCACACCTAACTCATCGCAGGAGCAGCAACAAAATGTCGGTTGTTATGTCCAATGATGGAGAGATGGCGGACAATAGTAAGCGCATGTCGGGAGAAAATATTAATTGTTACAAACACCACACAAAACTCTAGAAACTGAACTCGATTAGGTTCAACAGGGGAGCGAAAATGGCCCGCGCATACCAAATCAACATACCGAAGAGTGCGGTAAACATCACAGCGAAGGCGGAGCCCGTTCTGCGGCCAAATCTGTCAGAGAGTATCCCGCAGGAAACAGCCCCTACGCCCATCCCGAAGAGAACTGAGAGCTGTAGCAATGCCGCTTCTGTTTGGGAGAGGTTCCAGTCGCCTCGGAGTTCGCGAGTCAGAAATGATATCGCTGAGAGACACAGATGGTGTGCTATTGTTCGGTGTAAAATGTGTGCGGTGTGACGTTAGCCTTACTGATAAGCTCTGTCGCGTCAGCAAGCTGTGTAGCTCCAGCGAAACAAAGCAGGTACATCTGGTACCGACCATACCCAATTTCTTCCAGGGCGCGGGAGAGAGAAACTAAGAAGGAGGACGGAGGAGAGAGTGTGAAGTACAATTACTATTTCTTCCTAATTCTTATCCATGCTAACCTTCTTGCCGAAGATAAACTCCTCCGGTTGCTCGGGATTCGTTTCCTGGGTCCACCGGGGACAGGAGGCGTATCTTGTCGGACTTGTGGTGGGAAGTCAAATCATCCAAAGTAATTACACGAAATGTATGCTCGATATAATCTCATTTATCATTTGTTTATTTCATACGAAATCACTTCCCAACTGACTCGCTGGACTACTTTCCTTTCTTTTTCGTCGCGACACAAACCTCATCCTCTTCTCCAATGCCATTTGAAGACACTGACGTTCCATCCTCCAAGCCCACCCCCATTATAGCTCCAAGAGCTCGGGAGATAAATGCAGAGACTGAAATCGTTGTCGGGAGGGGGGCTCGACGGGGACGTTCTCGTAAAGCTTCCGAATTTTCTTCACAATAAAAACTCGGAAAAGTCACATTTGTAACACAAAAATATCCATGATTTCGTTTTGCGATGTTCGGCTATTATGAAGTCGGAATCAAAAACCATCACATGTCCATTACGATCTCAGCATCAAAATATAGATATTCTCAGGGAGGAAAAATGTTCTTTCCAAGATATACCATCCAGTATTATTTTATGGGTATTCTTATCGATGTATTGATGGAATATTTGCCCAGACAAAGACTAGGTCTTCGTGATTTCATTCGCACTTGAGATTTACCTGTGTAGATAATAAATACTCCACATGATATCTATACTCTTCAACGATCTCTTTTATAGTCTGATTTTCGGCAATTTCTTATCTGCGACATGGATATCTTCCCTGATTCTTTCGTGCTCAACTCGCTACCTTCCCGTAGCGAACTATAAGATCTCAATTTAGGTCGAAGAAGTGAGAAATGTCACATATGGATGGATTTAAATTTATAAGACAACTAAATTGTTGCTATTTCATTAAAATTACAGGCCTATCTCAGATGGAGATAAGGAATTTGGATCTTATACACTCAGCCGCGTGCGCATTCACTGAAGAGCTGGAAGAGAGCTCAGATTCACACCCATCACAAAAAACAGACTCCGGGCTGATTATACACAATAAACATGTCCGAAGAAAAAAGAAGTAAAGGTAGTTTTGTAAGCGTCCCTTCAAAATGAGTTAGAAGAGTCGGAAAGGAGAAATATGTGTATTGGCAATTCCGTGATCTTTTTTCTTGGGTATGATTTTTTCCTTCAATCTCTTTTAAGGGGAAAAGAAGGAGGGCAAGGAATACTTCCAGTCCAGCAAAAACCTCAAAATTGTCGATTCATTTGACAACATGGGTCTCAAGGATGATTTGCTCAGGGGAATTTATGCCTACGGTAAATGCAAGTCTAACAAGATGACTTTTTATGAGAACTCCAATTCAATAATAAGGTATTTACTAATCTTGGTGTTTATATTTTTTGTCATAACAGGTTTCGAGAAGCCTTCGGCTATTCAGAGAAGGGCTATCAAGCCGATCCTGGAGGGGAGGGATGTGATTGCTCAGTCTCAGTCAGGTACTGGAAAGACAACCATCTTCTGCGTGGGTATCCTCCAATCTATTAACGAGAGGGGAAAAGACCTCCAAGCACTCGTACTTTCTCCAACACGTGAATTGGCAGAGCAGAGCTGTAAAGTGATGATGGCCTTTGGAGACTACATGCAGGCCCGTGTGCACGCCTGCATCGGCGGGAAAAGTGTTGGAGAGGACATGCGAACCCTCCAGGCTGGTGTTCATGTGGTGTCTGGTACTCCTGGTCGCGTGTACGACATGATTCAACGCCGTTGCCTCAAAACCAAAAACCTGAAAATGCTCGTGATTGACGAGGCCGACGAGATGCTTAGCCAAGGCTTCAAGGAGCAGCTCTATGACATCTACAGGTACCTTCCTCCAAAAGTGCAGGTTGTCCTGATATCTGCGACTCTCCCAGAGGAGATCCTTGAGATGACAACTAAATTCATGAACAAACCTGTTCGTATCCTGGTGAAGCGTGACGAGTTGACACTCGAGGGCATCAAGCAGTTCTTCGTTGCTGTTGAGAAAGAAGAGTGGAAGTTCGACACTCTGTGTGACCTCTATGATACACTCACCATCACGCAGGCTGTCATCTTCTGCAATACCAAGTTGAAGGTCGACTGGCTCACGACAAAGATGCGCGACTCCAACTTCACGGTCTCCTCTATGCATGGAGATATGCCACAAAAGGAGCGTGATGAAATCATGAAGGAATTCCGCCACGGAAAGAGCCGTGTCCTTATCGCCACAGACGTGTGGGGCCGTGGAATTGACGTCCAACAAGTTTCCTTAGTCATTAACTACGACCTCCCAAATAGCCGTGAATTGTACATTCACCGCATAGGTCGTTCGGGGCGTTTCGGGCGCAAAGGTGTTGCCATCAACTTCGTCAAGAATGACGACATTCGAATTCTTCGGGATATCGAGCAGTTCTACGGTACCCAGATCGATGAGATGCCTAGCAACTTCGCAGACCTTGTATAATAGGGTGAGTAGAGAAAGAGTGTCCTGAAAGTGAACGCAGCAAGGCGCGTTTGAAATTGTACTATGCATTGGTTCAGACTCGCTGAGTTAATGTGCCTCTACCCATATTTACTAAATTGAATGCGATTGCTTTGAATCTAGTGTATTTTTAAGCATCTTTGGCTCTTCCTTATTTGAATCTGGTGATGTACATTACATGCAAGCATGGGCGTCAGTACAATACGATACATTCTTGCGCGGTTGGATAATCGTATTCATCGCATCTAATGGATTGCCGTGATTTACGCCCATGCACGGTGATAGCACCACCGCTAGACTAGTAGATTAGATTAGATGATGTGCGTGTATTCACATTGCGATGCAGTGCTCACACCGCTAGCTAGTGACTAGATTGCGCGCACTTGTACCTTGCGGCTAATTGAGTCGACGTGCATGTCATGCATGCAGATGGCACATCGTGTGCTAGCTAGCGCTAGCTAGCTAGTGTGTGCCGGCGGAGAACAACAGCAGGGAAAACGAAAGCAATGAGCCTGCAGCATTTCGCTCCATCGCCGTGGACATTGAATGCATCTAGCCACTCTAGCACTAGTTGACTTGATTTCAGATCTAGAGATGCGCTCGCATCGCATGTGCTGATCTGGCATGGTGCAGATGCTGCACACACGTGTCTAACAATGTGCATGCACAACTCTTCACAATGACTCTGTCATGACGAGGTTCTTCATTTAATTATTTGCTTCATTTGTGCCGCATCAGCTCGCCCATTTTGGTAGCAGGGCCTTGAAGCATGCTTATTTTTAGGGGCATTGGCTACGAGCGAGCACAATGTAAACCATTCACGAATGCACTTCAGAATCGTTAGAAGTGCCCTGGAGTCGGTCACAAGAACGATTCTTCTTCTGGCCTTATCACTGCATTTGGTCCAAATCGCGTTGGAAACATCGCCCTCAGCATGCTGTTGTGGATTTCAACCTACGATTGACATAGCCACCCATTATCAACAATCTAAGAACCTCTCTCTAATATGCAACCAACAACAACAATAGGACCACATAACTACCACTACCACAACTGCTACTATGGTAATAGGAGAGCGAAAATCCGTGTTTTTTGGTATTTCCACGTACTGGAGGCAAACCCAAAGTTTCATCGGTTATGTGCCTTGGGATGTGTGGAAGCCGCTGGCCTCCAAAATATTCTGGCTCTCGAAACCAATAGATTTCGCGCGCTATACCCTAATTGCAGCGTCACGAGACAAATAGAAATCTGTGTTGATACTATATACATGCGTCTCTCTTTCTCTCTTTCTCTCTCTCTCTCTCTCTCTCTCTCTCTCTCTCTCCTTGCGGGTGTGTTCGAGAATAAGTGTGACGTATTATTCTTCGACGACAAATCTACTACATTCTGGTCGAAAAACTTGTAGTCCTGCCCGTGCTCATGATCTGCCAGCTCTTTGTACCTAGAGGTAGAACAAGAAAAGAAGAATAACGATGTTAAAATGTAAAGCAGCGTCTGCTCACAAAGATCGTGATCATACATTTCCCTCTCGACTTCAGGCCGCTCTGGGTGCGTGCATACGGCCACATCCACGATTGCCATTCCACTGAAAACGGATGTAAAGGAGGAATATAGGAAGAACATAAGGCGATGAAGGAGGAGAGAAATGCCGATGGAACGGTGGTCTAATGAATCCTTTAGCGCAAAAGCAGGATGCAACATACATGCACATGCTGAATGCGGTCTGAATATGATTACCTCGTACTACTCCCGGAAATGGGATAGAAGGCGCTGTCGAGGTAGTATCCAGTGCGAGTCGCCTTCAAGCAGCGACGAAACAGCTCATTATCAAGTACTGCACGAGATAATACTGGCCTGTGTAATCACGTACACCATTGCCGTCACCATGACCGCTTGCTATTTTCATTGAGATTCGGTGGTACCCACAATTATCCACCCCCCCCCCCCCCCCCCTCTACATACCAGCCTCCTCCTCCTCCTCCTCCTCCTCCTCCTCCTCCTTCTTCTTCTTCTCTATTACTTACCCAAGGCATTCAACAAAATTTGTGTAGCGCAGAATAAAATGCGGGTTATGTCGGTCGTGGAACCTACACATTAACATCATTGGAGTGAATTTTTTGGGAGTCGGGAGGAGGTTGGACGAGGAGGGAAAAGCGCTTACAGAAAGTGCCGCCTCATATCATCAGCGGCTTCGGGAACATTTACAACGCCACTGCACATATCGTAGAAACAGAAAACAAACGGCAATTTCCAACCTCCATAGGCCCGCACTATCGGAAGAGAATGCTGGAGACGCTATCTGAATCGCAGGGTTTGCAGCCAAAGTAAGGAACATTCGGTTGATGGCACGTGTGTCCATCAGGAGGTCGTCATCGGCTACCCAGATGTGAGAGTAATATCTTGAGAATATATGAAGTATAGGAAGAAGAATATTAGTATTGGTAATTGAGCTTGTGCATGGTAATTGAGCTTTTGCATGTGTACGGATGTAAATTCGTCTTTATTTCTTAACCGTAACATGTCCCCGCTCGATTCCAGTAGCCACCAGCGAAAGTTGGGCCATTTATACCTGAAATAGCGTGTTTGTTTGGTAGACGCACGCCTTCAATTCTCATTCATTCATTCTTCTTCCACATTTCTCTTCCAATGCCGTGAAGGGAACACTGCAAACATGGCCAAGAACACAACATATATCATCTTCATCATCATCATCGTTGTCATCATAATCAGTCGGTAGCACTCATCCTTGTTTTGCTCTCATCCCACCAACCCCTTCCGCACGTGCAGGGTTATTCCTGGAATGGACTGCGCGTATTGGCGCAGCTCACGGAACACCGCGTTCCGTGCTGTTGCCGCATAGAATACCAGCACCTGCACAAGCCACGCATATAAGCACAAACACACACACACACACATACACATACACATACACCACAAATTTGAATAATTTGAATATCAGAATACACATGTTTGCGCGCGCGCATGTGTGTGTGTGTGTGTGTGTGTACATAACAGTATAATACTGGAACAACCAGGTCGAAGATCTTTACGTTCGGTTCCGAGAGCCACGCATTTTTCACCGCTTCCAAACACCGATTTCCCACGCTTGAAAAAACCTGGGAAAGTGAGTGGGAAAATACAGAAAATCAGTGAGAATAAGGAGGAGAAGGATAGGGAGGATGCGAGAAGATAGGAGCATAAGCATTAATGTGGAGGTAGCTGAGCGTAGTGTGGAGAGCCACATACCAGGAACTTATTTCTTTTTGTACTACTTTTTGCAGCGCCACCAGCAGCAAATTGGTTTCCATCGGTCTCATCAATAGCCAGACGGGGGGGAGAAAAATGAGGTGCAGGGGCGGGGGTCGGCAAAATTCTTCGCACGTAAAGCACGGCGTTCTCCATCAAAACTTGGTTGTTCAGAAGCTCATCTGCCTCGTGCGAGCGAAAGTAACAGGAACTACCGTACCTGAAGAAGAAATATTGGAAGCTTAGACGACAACAGTGAAGATGCTGCTGCATATACCTTACAAGGAAGATAATAATGATTTTATCGATGGAGGCTTTCCATTTCGGGTAGGGAAAACAATCACCATGTATCATCGCCAGAATGATTACTTCGTACAAGAATTTACCATAGCATTGCGATAGGTATATTTAGGTATTTATTCTTATCCGTGTTGCCGCCATGAATTTGGAAAACTCGTGGTCCACCACCAACCACCACTACAACCACTACTACATACAACGAACCGACAATACCATGTAAATCCGCTAAGTCCCATGCGGAGACAAGCCTATAAACCGTGATAATGGTGAAGCCAACCGTGTAGTAAATCAATCAGATATGATACATTTGCGTCACCACATTTGTCATGTTATTATGGATGATGCACAGTTTCAACCCATAAGTCCCAAACCCCAGCCCCCCCGACCCCTGTTGTATATAAACAGCGGTGGTAATGATCTACTATTTAGCAAGTGGAACCACATCAAATTTTTTGGGGAATCGAATGGGGAGATAAAGGATATTTTTATATGCCATATGAATTTATAGCCAATAAGGATTTATGTAGTGATTTTTGGGTTATTCAAAAAATCAAAGACATAGAGTAAGTATAAAAAATAATATAAATATATAATAATGAAGAATACATTTATATTATTTGGCTTATTAATATTTTTAATTTATATTTACTACAATCCTAAATCAGTAAAAGAAAATTTTATAGGTTCTAATCCCCTTTGGCTTCACCTGTTGGCATAATTCTGGACTTGGAATGACGGGCTCATCAGCATCGGCATCGCCATCGTTATTATCCTAGCATCCGTAATTACATGCTTATTCAATTGACTACTATGATTATTACAGATGTATTTTTAAACTATGATCAGAATCATCATAGCAACCTAGTAATAATAATGTTGAAGGATTGGAAGTGTGGGTGCTAGGCAACAATCAGAGTACGATAAATGCGAAGAACAATGAAGAACAGGCTAAAACAAGATCTGTTTTTTTTTCTAACCTCGACCCATCCAACTGATCTCGACGGGGTCCACATGTACATATTCTCCCCGGGAAAGGCGTCCGTACCATCGAAACGCTGCCAGCGGACCGACATTCCTTTAACAGTGAGGGGGAGGACGAGGAGGCAAAATAAGGAAGTGGAAGAATACTTTGTTGAAAGGTGTAATGAATGCATCACCAGCGATAGAGGACAGAGCAGTAGCGTTGTCGTCTCCACCCTCCTAGATCACAGATAGTCACCGTCAAGAATTCATAGCATTCACGCCTGCCTTGTGTTTGTTTGATTTTTTACATTAGGAAATGCACATCTTTCTTGATCCGTGCAAAAATCGTCGCCTGCCCCTTTCTGATTAGCGTTTGCGGCCACCATTAGCATCACTAGCACCAGAGGCACAATTGCACGGAACATCGTCGGGACGACGTCGGTGGAAGGGAAGAGCATCGGTCACCGCCACCCTTCTGATTTCCTCGCAGTGTCATTCATATCCTTGCTAGGGAGGACGTGTTGAGCAGGCGTCTGGCTCCTGCGTAGATCGGTCCTCTTTTTTTATTTCCCCCCGCCAGCCCAAGAAGAAGGATGGGGGTGGTTGGAAATAGATTACGAGGAAAATACAGCTTTGCGAATACGCTATATTTTGTTGAAAATAGGACGTGTTTTCACCTTGCGACATCGATCAGACCTTGTCGCAACAGTGGAAATAGGATCACTGATCAGCGGCTACATTGTCGTCGTTTCGACGTCACTCTTCTTCCGTTTCCGTCGACATTTGTGTCTGTCTTCTCCCTCCCCCTCTCATCGCCGCGGGCGCCTCTCATTGTCAAGGGATCAATAATCTTTACAGCCAGGCATCATGGGTTGCGGTTCCAGTGCTATCCCCCCACCTCCTCCCCCGTCGATGAAAGACCTTAAAGATTCCCAGGTTTGTGTTCCTTATGTTTTCTCATCTCCAACTCGGGTGATGCTACTGCTGTGATTGCACGTTAGGCACCTTCCGGGGCGCAGAAAAAGAAGAATATTATTGCGGATAGGTCGGATGAGAGGAAAAAACAGAAAGGGAACGAAGAGTGTCTTGCCTCTTCCTCTGTGTACAAAATGCAAAGCCCCCAAGTCTCGATGCCTTCACTGGTGATATCAAGCTTTGCAACTTGCATTTTTCGTGATCGTACATAAATCTCATTAAATATTTACCTTATTCTATAGGCCTTATCCCTTCCGCCCTGCACGATTCGTTCCGAATTTCTACTGGTAGAGTGTTCATTTCGATTTCCCAAATACTTCATTATTGCGTGAAATACCGACTCATACGAGCTTACCCGGCACTGAATTCGAGCTCAAGACACTGAGCGCAATTGCTACACTGTACTTGCCCTATATGGTCAATGATTATTCTTGTTATTACTCCCGTTGTTGTGGTACAACGTAGCATGCAGCGGTATTTCGTCCAAACATTAACGAGGCGAAAACTAAATGGAGCATTGATTATGGCGAGCTCAAGGTGGGTGTGTAGTGCATGGTGATAGCAATGATTACCTGAAGCTCAATAACTACTGAATATTGGTTAAACGCAGTCTACAAACACACACACGCACGCACACACCCACCCACCCACCCACACACACACTATCACCTATCAATACAGGCCCAGCTCGTCTGTATCGCTCTTTTTAAAGACTCGAAAGAGCTACAGCACTTGGAAAAAGTTATGAATAACCTTAGAGAATCCGTCTCAGGTACTCTTAGG
>ADNK01000564.1:0-39097 GCA_000320545.1 Bigelowiella natans CCMP2755 | reverse complement strand
TTACGTTACGTTACGTTACGTTACGTTACGTTACGTTACGTTACGTTACGTACGTAGAGAGAGAGAGAGCAGGGAGAGAGAGAGAGAGGAAAAGCAGGGATTATCCCTCCCAACCCAGCTAGTTCTTGTACCTCCTTTGTACCTATCTACCTATTACCAATCTATCAATCAATCAATCTACCATCATTTTCACCACACTTTGGTACTCTCTCTATGTAAGGCACAGCTTTACCTAACTTTGAGCAGATCGATAACCTACATCTTCCAGGATTTTCTAACAAGATGAAGGGGGGTGGGTCTCTATTATCCAAGTTGCTCATCGTCCATATGGGCAGGGGGGGTAGGGGGGTAACATTTCGGATGTCTGAATTACGTTGCTTTGGCCTTTTATGTGAGTACGATACTAGGATAGAACGATCTCTCCATTTTCCTTTGTCAGATCATCATCCCCATCATCATCATCATCATCATCAGCAGCAGCAGCAGCAGCAGCAGCATCCTCATCATCACCAGCCTCACTGGAATTCGAAATGACTGAGAAGCATATGTGCGGATATCATCGTACATACCGTTGAGATAACTCCTCTTTGATTCTAAAGTCATGTCCTCATCTAGGTCATCGTCATCGATGTCGTCTGCGTTTAAGCTGGTGTTATGCCTTTGCATCGGAGCAGCGTCGCCCTCCTCTTCCCAAAACCACCATGTGCACGCGAAACCTAAGGTCAGCCCACAAGTAGGGGGGCAGATGGGAGACGAATCAATAATGGTCATTTGATGAGGCTCTGCCACGAAGCAGCTTAAAACTGGAAGTGTCGTAATTCATTCGTTGAAGTGACAGAATCATGGAGCAGCATCCATCAACGACCGCATTCACTACACAGCTACAGCAACGACGTTTTTATTGTTATTTGCTTCCTCCGCCTCCTCCTCCTCCTCCTCCTCCTCCTCCTCCTCCTCCTCTTTATCTAACACATGTATTCTTCTCGCATGATGACAACCGAAGAGTAAGACTGCTGCTGCGAGTTCAAAGACAGCGACTTCTTCTCCAAAGCTCACCACGCCTAAAGAGGAGGAGGAGGAGGAGGGATGAGGAGCAGAAGCAGCAGGGATTAACCAACAGAAGATAACCATACCAAGGCATTATGATCGTATGCAGTGATGATGATGATGATGATGTTGTTGATGATGATGATGATGATGACTGGGAAATGGAATACAGGCTACTATTACTACTACTACTACTACCTACCTACATATAAAAGCAGTAAAAAATGAAGAAATTTAGGAAGTATCCGCGTTGATCCAATTGTGTATGTTTTGTCATCGTAATTCTCACCATCATCATCATCATCATCATCATCATCATCGTTGTCGTCGTCATACTTAAGGGTCCCTACCGACATCAAACGCAGACGTATTCGTCACCATCATTTGTGCTAGAAGGCCCTATATTGTCCAAAGAAACCACAAAATTAGTGAGAAAATTGATGACCTCTGTCGTCGTAATCCAAAACACACACACACACACACACTCTTCTATCAACAATCCTCTCTTATTCCTCCCTCTTTCTTGTAGTCATTGTTTGCTCATCAAACGACGCATGCTGTGCTGACCGCTAGTATCGCAACGATCCCGGTAACCATCCTGAGTGTGTGTGTGTGTGTGTGTGTGTGTGTGTGTGTGCAACGACAACGACGTTCATAGATGGCGGGCAGGGGGACTTTACCATCGTCGATTTCGAGTGAATGGGAACGTACGCAAATATAAAATTGAATAAAAACTAATGAGGAATCATCTTGGAGTGATGTAGGCTTAGTAGTAGCTCGTGCATAATTACACCACACATAGGGCACAGGCATTGTCTTTTCTTACGATATACACATAACGCACACACACACATGGGCACACACACACACACACATGGGCACACGCGCACATGCACAAAATACGCATGCGCTCCTCTCTCCTCTGATCTTGGTTCATATGAGGTAGGGTTTAGATTCGCCGACACAACTTACGAGGCCTTCTTGAAGGTGTCTCTGATCCATTCCGAGGGAAACCCCTGGCAACGATTATAGTAATGCCATAAGAATGATGATGATAGGAAGTACATGTAGATATTTTGATGATAGTGATGATATTACCTCAGTGTTATGCCTCCTCACCAGCCACGACTCGAAAACAGAATACCTGAAGAGATCATCCGATGAGCTACACACACACACACACACACACACACACACACATGCACGCACGCACGCACGCACTTGTCTACGTCCTTAATGCAGTGCAGCAAATATGCTCGAATGCATGCATGTATGTGCACGTGCGTGTTTGTGTGTACGTATGTGCTATGTATGCTATTTGGAGTTCTATTGTTAGAGTCGAATAATAACAGGAGTAGTAGTAGTAGTAGTAGTAGTAGTAGTAATAGTAGTAGTAGTAGTGGTAGTCGCCTCACTGGAGCGACTGAGAGATTCCACTCAAAATGCGGCCGAGTACCAATATCCACATGTTCTTTATTTGGTTACGAATGATGATGATGATGATGATGATGACGAAGATGATGTCGACGATCATAGCGTTACAAGTGTGAATGCGGAGTAGTCGGGGGAAAATAATGAAATGGACAGAATTTCATAGCTGAGGGTCCCTTCGGTACACCGCCGTATGTATACTTGTTTGATATTATAACAATAGGGACGCTTTGCTAAAGAGTGGAAAAGTAGCAGCAGCATCAGCAACAGCGACGCCGAGGGGATAGTACCACACCTACTACTGCTACTGGTACTATTTACGACATACTACGGCGACCTGGAAGTGGTATGTGAAGCACGAGGCTGCATAGGTCATGAAATAGGCCATCACCACCTTCTTTCGACCCACGAAATCAGCCAATCCCGCCTGGAGGAGAACAAGAAATAGAAGATGATGGTGATAATGATGATGGTGATGATAATGCAGAATGGCGATGGAAAGAGGACAATACGAGGGATGTGTGTGCCAACGAGCACGTCGTAATACCGCTGGAGCTCCAAGAATCGCTGCCGAGAGACATCCTGTCACGAAGAGACTCTGAATCTCTATTCGATCATACCCGTGCCTTTCAAAATGAGAAATTATGATGATGATGATGATGAAGAAGAAGAAGATGATGATGATGATGATGATGAATATAGAATTGATCGCTAAGAGCAGTATCGATTATTGTCTCTCTCTTACGCAAGTCACACACACACACACACACACACACACACACACACACCTATGGTAGACTTTGTACACGTATGGCCCCTGGAAAAGTACAAGAAGGGAAAGAAGAAGAAAACGCCAACAGAAATAACAAAGGATCACGTTCAAGGTAAGCAAGATGCATCTCTGTTGGTGATGCTTCCTCCATCGGCCTTCCTTCTCATTACTCCTCTCGATCCACTCACTAGAGATGACACCTGCAGCCAGTCCCCAAAGACGGCGAGAGCCCAGATCAGAAGGTATCGCACCTATACATGGGGGAGTGGCAGGGAGGAAATGTTTATGAAGGCAACTGCGACTGGAACTGATGAATATTCACTATCATCTAAGTCATCGGTCAGTTGTTGTCGTCTCCATTTGAAGAAAGGTAATTAGAGGAAACACGTAGAAGAGGAGTTGAAATACCTGCAGCCATCGAAAAGCCTCGATGTCCTTGTTTGGACCAAGTACTGCGAAAAATACAAATGAAGAAGATAGAATGATTTGATTCGTTGGCACGTATTTGTTAATCTTCCTTCCTTCAGATCGGAAGTTTGATTTGATACTTACTTGTTCACACAAACACGTAAAATTTGTACACAACTACATTTCTCTCTTTTTCTCCCCCCCCCCCCCCTCTCTGACAGGTGGTGTGTGTGTTTGTGTATGTGTGTGCGTAATTTAAATTGCGGCATTCATGACGAGCTTACCTCCATGTGGGTGCTTCGCTTGACTGCCGCCCCCCTTGGAATTAGTCATCATAAACATGATCAAAATCTCAGCAAAGAGCAAATGCCGCCTTGTTCTTCAATTTATGATAATTTATGTTCATTATTTAGTGGGCTTTATCCCCTCCCTCGCATACGTATCCTGGATGCATCATGATGACGAAACACGGATAATATTCTTCCCTAATTATTATCCGATCATTCAGAATCATATTTCCTCTCCCCTCCCGTTCCCCTTTCTCCCCAACCAACAACATGTTATAACCCGATAATGAGCGCTGGCTGTATGGGGAGATGTGTGCGGATCAACGCGACAGAGTGTGTCCAAGCCCAAGCCTGTTGGTTTTTATGATGATGATGATGATGATGATGATGATGATGATGATAACGATGATAGTGGTGGTAATTATGACAACGTTTGAAGAAAAGCCCCTATGTGTTTCCAGGGTTGTTGATTTCTGGGGGTTTGTTGTTGGTTGCTTTCCCCCCTCTCATGTTGTTTTTCTTTAAGATTCAAAAGGATTGAACATATCCATGACCTACGGCGACGAGAACTAGAGTGAGTACGAATGTCGTCTCGTACGCATTAATCTCCTGACCAAAACAAGTGCATGCATTCAAAACAAAGTCGCAAGTAGTGACCAGGCCGCCACGCCTGAAAGCAGCAGACAACCATTATGCCAAAACTTCCCGGGGAGCACTGCCGGTAGTGGTGGTGATGGAAGTGGTGGGAAGATCCGCTTGGCAGTCAAGAAGCACCACAAGCCTTATTCCGTCGTCTCTCCACAGCCGAGTCGTTCGTTGGCGAGGGCTTCGATGTAGTGGATGTGGCGGGCCGGCTTCGGAACCGACGAGGACCGAGTCGAGGCGTGCATCTGAGAGCACGTTTGTCGTTTGGTGAATCCGTTTTAAGATGTTTTCGGTACCAAAAAAAGACGAAACAGTGCGCTCTTGAGCACTACTTTTCTGGCCTCAGTCGGCTCCCCAGTACTTGTAGTAGATCTACGAGTCGTTGATTTTCTCTCCTGGGAACACGCTGAGAAACAAGACTGGTTTCCTGAAAAAAAAAGTAAAGTCAGTCTAAAAAAAAGGCATGCAGTTCACATCATCTCATCATAAAGTTGGGCAAACATTTCTACGAGTATTCTCCTTCTCTACGATTTGGCCCGCTTCTGACAGCAATCTTGCCGATTTTCGCGCAACATCGGGGAATTTCGAAACGGTCGGCAGACTCTTATTATCTCCCAGCGGCGGAAGCTGGTTGCCGAAACGGTTGCAACTGGACCATTGTCTGCAAAGGAAATCTTTTTTCCCTTCCCGAATCATCATTGCCAGGGCTAAGACTCTGAATATTCATCTGTGCAAGCTTCAGGCCGCATCTGATCAATGCGGGAATGAGCACAGCCTCGGAGAAGCTATCCAAACCCAAAAATCACGATGGACTGAGCCCTGAACTCGGTTCTAGAGGCACCTTATCTGACAAGAAAGCAAGGGGCAATTTTCAACTGAGAAACAGAATTAAAACCTTTCGGAGATTGTCAGCCAGGAAATCAAAGGAGTCCAAAAGCGAGGGGGATGATTCGGAGTCGACAGCTGTTGAGAAGCAACATGGAGGAGACAGCATTGGCCTCTCGCTTAGCTGGGAAGAGCTGATACGAAATATTCTGATTGGTAGGAAGCGATTTGTCATGTAAAGGTTTAGCTATGCCGCCAGAAAAACGTACCACTTTGTACTGTTGCTGCCGAGACGAACAGATTCCTGAACCCCTAACCCTCTTCCATGTATGCTCAGTTCTTATTCACCGGATGGCACCGTTTTGGGGCACTCTCGCGAGCACACTGAATTCTCCAGAAGAGATTCTCGTGGCTGCGGCGATACATCTCATAGTGGTGGTTTCCAGCTATTGGTTGCGTATCTTGGACGATCCCAAACGACCCGAAAAACGTCAGCAGAATATTGGAGTTCTGCTTTCACAATGGTTCTCCTCTTTTATTTTGAGAGGAGTCTCTTTAGGTTGCCAAAACACTGGCCCTTGCGTGATATTACACTGAGCTGCATGCCTGGTTTTATATTGGAAATACGATGCCGTATTACTAGATCTTATACACAAAACACACACACACACACACACACACACACAACTCTATTATACGTCGTATGTCCAATAGATCTCTATGCTATCCACACACACGACACTCTCAATTTTGATACTAACAAAAACTTTACATTACGTCGCCGTTAGGCTTGCTATGGTGGCAATTTTCTCCTGAAGTACTCCCGAAAGGACTAACGCGTTTCATGTGGGTTATGCGCTATCACTCGGTTATCAAAGAGGTCCCAGGCCTCCTGCACAGCTTGGTAAATTCATTTATTCATTATCAAGCAATCACCCAAATACCCCCCCCCCCCTCCCCCCCCCTCTCTCTCACTCACTCACCCTCTCCTGTCCTATGTATCGGTTTATTTATCTGTATGGCGAGGGATCGAAAATATTTTATTTCTTTAGATATATCACCGTAGTAGGAAATATAGCAGCGCTCGGGAAACTGACATTTTCTTACCCAACGCTGCTTGCAGGCAGAAATATTCTTCTGTTATGAACGACAAGTAGTCGAGCTTCCTCTAGTTGGAAGGATAAAGTCTGTCTCCCTTCGTCTAGGGCAGGTTGGAATGGCCCTGTTGGCCTTTCTAGATTGGAGGTATTTACGTAGTTAGAGGAGGGAGGGTCGTATTGTTATTACTTCAGAGGCCAATTTTTTTTTCATGTTAGTGTTGCTAGTCTCTCCTATCTGTGATAAAGTCAACACGGATTTACACCAGGTACAGTTGGGGTGTTCTTTGCAACCAAGATGTGTACATGTCGATGGCTCTTGCATTCATGGCTCTGGGAGCTCAGCCGCTCCAAATATTCCTCTTTGCGTCAAGAGACTCCGGAACTAATTTTTCGGCTAGTTCAGCGACAATTGTGTTAGGCCTGCTGAGCAGCGTCCTGTTTATCTTCACAATCTCGTTCATCGTTCCCATGTATTTTATCGACGAAAGTTACTACAGCTTTGAGCACATAGTTATGGATGCCACCAGCGATGCTAATTATGAGGAAGAGGTCCTTCAGGCCGCGTCGCAGCGCCTCCCGTTCGGCCGAGAAAGAAGCATTCCAGATTGTGAACGTGTACTAAAGCTCGAAGATGCCGACTTTCGGTTCATTCTAAACCTTTATACAGGATGGAATTTGTGCGAAATGGTCAGTAGAACCCTACAGAGATTAGCCTGAGAGATTTTTTTCCTTGATTTTCTATACCAGCTCTTCTAATAATACTCTGATATAGGCTGCAAGGGACGTTAAGGTTGTGATGGGGTTTCTGCGGTCGTGCGATCTTTCGCATTTACTCGTAGCGCAAGTCTATCACAGATACAATTCGACTCATTGGTACAGCAGCTCCGGGAGCAAAAGCTTCACATCTAGCTTTTCATGGGCAAATTTCTTCTCTGAGGTGCGGCAATTCATCGGGTACTCAAAGGATTATTTTCTCCCTTTCTCCGCGGCAGTCACGGCGATTGGCTTTCGATTCGTCAACGCAATCTCGAAGAAGCTAGACCCTCGCCTGTCAGAACGTGTTAAGAGCTTCTCCGGAGGGCTTGTAGGGCGGGCGTTGGTAGAGAGTACCAGAGATCTGTTCAACGACGAAGATTTGGCCAATTCCCTTGAATCTTTCTGTGGGACTCTAGATTCATGCAGAGAGGAGGACAGTAAAGATTCATAATGAGGGAGAGAGAGTATGTGTGACTCACAGCTATATGATGAAATTAATTTGTTCCCGCAACAGATATAAATTCGAATGCAATCGCTATAGCAATGGTTGCAATAATAATACTAAGCATTTGTGTTCCACCATGTATTGTTGCTACGTACGATACGCTGATGCATAATATAGATGTGATGTGACAACAAATATACAAACACAACGTATCCAACAATTCCACTGCAGACTGACTGAGACGGATGTAGTAATGAACGACAATTATTTTATTCAATCGTCACATTAATGATAACAACGTAGCTATTCAATAAAGTGGTGACTACAGCGTTTGGATTGCATCTGTTAGTTTCTGCACTTCATGTATACACAACGTTTATAGCACATACTGATAATTGTGACTGATATGCATGCGCTTGCCAGCTTGCTAGCTTGGCCATATATGAAACGGGTGTATAATGAATAAATCAGAAATTTTCAATTGTTAACCTAATATAGCTATGCAATGCTATGCCGCAGTTACTGCTGGCCACATACATGCTGTAGCGTTGGCGAGCATGTTGTCTTTCGACATATTAACAAGCGTGCGTGATAACTTATATTGCGCGCTTCATTTAACGATGCGGTGACATGACGTTGGCAGGAATCAAGATTGACGGTTCTAAGATGCATTGCTGGATACATACAATAAGATGATAGCGATAGCGGTGGCATGAAATCCCACAACGAAGACGACATTTCACCATCACGCTGATCTAATTGTACATCCCCATTTTGTTCAAACTTCTCCATCGTTCTTCAGAAATTACAGCAAACCATAATCATTTTGGTGGCTTCGAGAGGTATTTTAGGTCCGTGTCGATCTTGTTCACTTTAGAACCAATCGTTTTTAGGACGAGGATGCTGGCTTCCACATATCTGAAAAGCAATGTGCGTGATATATGTAAGATTAAATGTCTCAATAATCCAGACGAACCACCGCCGCATCAGTAATATGGGTAGAATACGCTGAGAAGATATTTCACTACCTATTCGAGCAGTTTGTCATGCAGTCGTCAAGAGTTCTAGACCTTCGCGTTCCCGGGGTCTGCGGAGGCGAGGATGAGGACATATCGATGTAAAATAAGTAAAAAAACAAATTTAAAAAATCCTTATCCAGCTCTAAAGGCAGGGCCTTTTAACAAAAATTGTTGACCATGCTTCCATTGCAGATTTACTGATTTTACTAGAGAAATTCTTACCGAACAAAGGCCAAAGCACTTGTCCGTAAGGCGCACTACCGCATTAGTCATGGTTTCCTGTTGGTATACATTATTAGCAAGGGAGAGTGAATAAAGCGTATTGACTTAAATGAAGTGAATTATAGAATTCATGGCGAGAAATCGTGATATTTATCCTGTAGTACTAGTAAACGAAGAATCGTATCTGGATATCACTATTACATCTTATGGAGCTCTAACTTTGACAACCACTACCCTTGACAGATTACTCACTTACCTCCCCTGCACGAGGCTCTACATTTTTTGGTTTTTATCCCACATTCAATCAGAACGTTGCTTACCTTCTGTTGCTCCATGTAAATGAAGTTCTGCAACCTCCGCTGCGCTCTCCTTGCTGGAAATATCAAATGCATTAACAGTAAGAAAACACCCTGAGAATTACTACTCCCACACTCTATTAAAACTGTGGGAAGGGGGCCAAATTGGGGTGGGTTTATTTTAAGAAGGGAATCTAGCTCGTTGAAATATTATGCTACCGGTTTTTTGTGAGGAACTCCCTTTGAGGTAATCGACATCGGATTTTTTTTTCCCCGGGGCCATTTTCAGGGAAATTTAGACCGCTTTCGGTTTTTCTCCTCCGATATATATATATATATATATATATATATATATATATATATATATATATATATAGTATGCAGATAAGTAAAATGAGCTTATACTAAATATAATAAGGTGGGGCAAGAAGTGGAGAAATGCGTATCATAGAGTATGAGAAGAAACAAAATAGGGGGGGGGGGGGGGGCAAGATGTCACTCGACGATTTTTTAGCATACAGGGCAGTTCCTACTACTGTCTTTTGCATCTCTACAGGGATTATTTGTCCACTGAACAACACTGTATCAATTTTGTTGCCCCGGGCCACATTCAATTTGACCTTTCTTTGTTCTGGAGGACTCGAATGGGTTATGCGTGGGCCTGGTGCGGGAGAGCCGATGCGCTGTTTAATGGCCTACGACAAGAACATTATCCTTCTAAACGTACAATACGCACAGCTTTTCTTAATTCATCGATGTTTCAGCATAGTTTAAATGACGATCTCCGAATTTCCAGGCCATTATACACAAAGGTTTAATTTGCTTCATTTTCGATACTACGACATCACAAAAAATGTATAATTGTAACGAATTCAAGGACATTTCAGGAAGTTTCTGCACCAAACAATGGAGGCCCCTCCGCCGATCCGAACTCTCCGAGACGACCTCAAGGACCCGGTCTGCTGTAGGATGTTATCTTCAATTTTCTGATCGCTGAATTGGAGAATATCTATTTTTCTGAAACTCCCCCTCTTCTTCTTCCTTGGTCATGAGTCCAGTGCTGCTAGCCGTATATGAGTTAAAACAATTGCTCCTATTCATAACCACGCTACTCTGAGAAGACGCGTGGCATGGAGCTTGAAAGGCCTAGTGATCATACTCATCCTGCATTATAACTTAGAAATGCAATATTGGCAAGCGAATGCGTACCGTGTTCTACCTCAAGATGCACGGCGGGAAGGTAGCAATAGCTTGTGCGTATAAACGAATTTCATCTCAGTGCAACGCTTCTTCTCTGTCAATGCATGTGCAGGAGGCGATAGATGCGCTTGCGGGAGGTCTTGTTTCCGAATCAGTTCTGCTAAATCATGAGATATGCTACGTTCTCGGTCAGCATTAAACACCATACTGAACACAACAGTAATGTTCCTCTCTACTGCTGCTACGAAAGTAGCTTATTATTTCTTGGGAGAGACAGCACTTGGTGATGTCAGGTTGAATTACTGTACATAACTACAGGTCAAATGCAGGATCCGCAGGCTCTGCCAGTACTAAACGCTGTCCTTGAGGACGAAAAGGCGCATCCCGTCGTTCGACATGAGGTAATAATTGTACTGTGCTTGCTGCTTGCCTTCCTTCTTCTCGCCATCAATTGATTTCCTAAGTCATAAATCCGTTGGAAGGCGGCTGAAGCTCTTGGAGCAATTGGCATGGAGAAGTCTATCGAGGTTGTTATCGGGGGGGGGGGGGGGGGAGAGTACAGAGGAGAGGGACTGAGACCAATGATAATTATATTCTAATGAATCCAACCCTTGTGCCTCCTTACCAGCTTTTGGAAAAATACAAAGATTCGAAAGTCACAGAAGTAGCTGAGGTAGCGATATAAACGATACTCTTCTTTCTTCATATTGTGCATGTTCAAGACGGTAATTTTGCTTCTGTCCTGTCGTGTCGTCGTTCGATCTTGTTGTTTTTCCTACCTCAAGACCTGCAAACTTGCCATAGATACCATTAAGCACAGCCTTGCACTGGCCGAGAAGAAGAAAAAGGAAAATGCGGAGAACGATGGTTAGTAGCTTTATATGTTCGCTGTTTATTGACCACAAGTATGCCATCATCATAATCATCACCATCATCATTATTCACTAGATTATTATTATTGTGCTGATATTATTATACAGGGGATGATGCGCCATCATCCAAATACCTATCTGTAGACCCAGCCCCCGCTGAGGAAGGCGAAACGTCTCCTGAGAAACTCCAAAAGACACTCACCGATACCACGATAAGTAAGGGACAGGAATGAGGGTGGGGGCGGGGTGAGGGGGAGATAGTACTTCTGATAGAGAATTTGGGATGTGGGGGTGCAGGGAAATGGTGTCTGTGTTCCACATATCTGTCCGTATTACTCCGATTACCTTGATGATTGCGTAGGCACACCGAATAATACTACATAACAACAACAGCAACAACAACACATAAGACAGCCTCAGGCGCATGCACAAAGTTTACAATTCTGTTATTTAAGGCTTGTTCCATCGGTATCGTGCAATGTTCGCACTGCGTGATCTTGGCACCGAAGAAGCGGTTAAGGTAGAAGAAAGATCACTGCTATTACTACTTACTAGAAGCTGCTATGTTGTCGTTCCTGCAGCTGTACACTTTTATTACTACTTACTACTATTACCACTGTACTACTACTGATAGTGCTAGTATCGATCGATTAGGAGAAGATGATGGATGATGAGATGGAAAAGCAAAAGCAAATGAGGCTTTGATAATTGCGTTCGCTTGTATATAGGCTTTGGCCGTGGCTTTTGAGGATAAGAGCGCCATCGTACGCCACGAGGTTGATCTATCTGTCAAATCTCGCTCGCAGCAAATTTTATCCGAATTACAGCTGCTGCTTATAGTACTGCATCATTGTGAGATTTGAAATATTTACACCCGTGACTCATAAAATACAGATAGCCTATGTGATGGGACAAATGCGCCATGAGGCCTCCATACCGCACCTTAAAAAGGTGGTGTGATGCTAGCACCAGTTGTAGAATCAACGTAGCGTGGGGCGGGCTGGGGTGGGGGCGTATGGGAGTTACACAGCGAGGAAAATATGAGGCTTTCTTTTAGACCTGATAAGAAATTGCACAATGGTGTCGGACAGTAGTATGAAACAAAGAGAAATAACACGTGGCGCGAAATCTCAATTTGCGATTCCTCCTTCTCGCTTCTCAGGTGCTGGAAAATGACAAGGAGCACTCCATGGTGAGGCACGAGGCGGTAATAAATTACTAGTAGCCAGAATACAACGGCATGCATCATGAACGTTTGTGCTGGTTTATGATCATCGACGTGAACATCCCAAAGTGGTATTATTTAAGACTCAATTTAATACTGCAACGACTTCCGCTGAATATACTCGCCTTTCCTCTTCAGTAAATGTCTGCGCAAGCAATATCGTAACCAGTTTCGTTACTCCTCCCCCCCCCTTTCCCCTTTATTCTGCCCCTTCCCCCTATCGTAAAGGCTGAGGCTTTGGGGAGCATATCCAGCACAGAGGCGGTAAAAATCCTTGAGGGCTACGTGAAGGATAAACAGCAAATTGTGAAAGAGAGCTGCCTGGTACCTCCTCACTACTTTAATATTACTTTTTTCTTGGTTTTCGCGCGCAAAGCATGTCCAGTAAGATGATGAATTGACCAAGTTTTCTTCATACCCATTGTCTCAACCATAGGTGGCTCTAGACATCGCTGAGGATTGGAATCCATCTACGACGACGGAAGCGGAGAATTAGCCACGCATGCACAAACCCAATTTCAGGGAGCGAGCAACGCATGCTAGCATGGTGTAATTACGATATGCAGAGATACATGTCTACAGCTAGACATGTGCACCTGCACTTACACGCTATCGCTTTCATTACAATCCATCATGCATTGCATTATGCAAGCACAGATAGATATAAATGTCTATATAGACATATCTGCCTGACTCATCTAGCTCGTCCTCAAACAGCTAGGTGATGCACATGTAATACAATGTACATATGAGACGGATGTAATGAACAAATTAAATTTTTTCAATGGTCATCCTGATGTAGCTGTGTACAATGTACATATAGTATTACTGTCTAGCTATCTAGCTATGTCTATATATTATATCTAGACAACTTTAGCTAGTTAGACAAGATCTAGAAGATAGAGCAGCAGTCGCATGCATGCACAAGACTAGAAGAACGCCTGCTAGCCTATAGCTAGAACGGCCGCCTAGAGGCATCAGCTCGTAAGTAGTTAAGATGTACTCTAGCTAGATTTAGATGTTATTTAGCTACGAGTTTTGGCTGGCACATCGCGTATCGAAAAAATTACAGAATGAAGTCATATTAAAACCTGTATTAGTTTATTATCAGAGCATGAGATCTAAATGCAAAGTGCGTGGTAGGAATTGTAGTGACTAGCTAGATCTATGCAAGCAGCATGTCCGTGGCTAGAATGCATTTAAATGAATACTTGCTATGGCATTTGTAAGATACGTACATCGTCTAGACATGCATAATAATGCATGAACTGGAGCCGTTATATTTTTGCGTATAAATGCGCACGATGTTAATTTTTGAAACGTAAACAAAACGCTGGCGCTTAGAGAATTGAGCAACGACTACATCGCGTATGTTCCTTTGTCGAGTCCACCACAACCTGAGCAAGGAAAATATTACAGAAATTAATACGTAATTACATTTCCAACCCGCCATCGAAACACAAGATTTGATCGTCTCCCAAAAAGAGCAACTCCGACGATATTCAGGACAAATCGCAAGTTCACCAAGCAACTTTCTTCTTCCCCCTTTTCATGGTTTTTTTGTTTCGTTATATTCTTTTTAATAAAATAAGAACATACCTGTCTCTTTAAAACAGGTAGCACTGCAGTCTGCGAATGAAGCTGGGATAGGTGGGAAATTCGAGCATTTCAGTTGCTTAGGGGGCAATTTGTGTGTGTGTGTGTGTGTTTGTGTGTATGTAACTACAACAACGGCACTACTATTACCTGTGCTCCAGCTTGCTGCACCATCGTGACGATTTGGATGTTGTTCAGGGCCATAAGGCGTGTGGTAGGAATCGTTCCTATGTCACTAACTTTGTTTCCCAGCTGACAAGATACATAGTATTGAATAGAAATGTGAGACTTCGATTTGAGGGAAAGATGCGGATTGGTGATACATGTAATTATGCAACTCATCATTCCTCCAGCCACAATCACTAGTCTCATTTGTCGAAGAGATGATTGTACATATAATAATAATAATAATAATAATAATAATAATAGTAATAATAGAAATGATAAACCTGTGGGAGCTTGAGATAGCGGCAGATGGCATTACATCTGTGCTTTTGAAGGAACTTGGATATCCCAGCCATTCCCAGATTGCCTATGAAAAAGAAGCGCAAGGAGGGGATGGAGGAGGAGGGGGAGAGCGTAAGGAACATGAAACGGGGAGCTGATTGTTTCCATTTATTCGAGACGAGGAAGTATATGATGATGATAGGCTGTGCAGGAAGTCATATTTATTATAAACACGTATTGGTGTGTATGTGTGTGTAATTCGTGGGTGGCAGTAACCTTTTCCGAAGCCTTCTCCTGAGATGTGGTGAATTTGGGGGTCGGTATAGAGGTCGCCCACCCCTTGGATGTCGCATACGAGAAGTGTGTGATCAGATGCCTGAGCGCAACCAGAATATCAGTGCCGTTCACACACACACACACACACACACACACACACACCCCACCCACCACCACCACACACGAGACTCTGTCTCACTGAACACTCCTCCCTAATAAGGTGGAAGGGGGGGAGTAGAAAGGGCGCGCGCGGGGGGGGGGGGGAAATAGCCACAGCAGCTGCTATTGGCTGTGACGCGTGTTTTACTTCTGATACCAAAAACACACAACAAATGCAACTCATACTCTCTTCTAACTACCTCCCAGGAGAAGTGGGAAAAAGCTTGCGGTGTATTCCTCTCCTCGTCTGCAACAAATCAACACCATCTATTCATCACATTGCGCATTGTTTCGTGCAACCCCCCACACACCATCCCCACACCCCCATCCATTCATCTATCTATCTATCCATCTATTTATTTATCCTTCTAGTAGCCCCTGCTGAGACGAAGGTTTCATGCGAATCAATACTACTACTACTACTACTACTACTACTACTACTACCTACCGGAGACATAACCGTAGTTGGAGTTATGCTTACGATATGGTCCTGGGATGAACTTCTCCACACCAACAATAGGATTTCCTTAGAGAGCGAGTGCGAGAGAGAGAGAGGGGGGAGGGGGGGGTAATGAATAATAACAACTTTATGTAATTCAAATCCGATTTCTGCAGCATAGGAGTGTACGTGCTATGTTGACTCTAGCTACTAGTTTATTCAAGGATCCATCACCACGACCGCTACCACTTTTGTTATTAAAGTTGCTACCTTCTCTCATAATAAGCTCGAGTACGCATGCTTTTATGAAATCCACCTAAAAAACGTACAAGTAATATGTTACATGCGCGCACGCAGACACACACACACACACACACACACACACGCACACACATGTCGCAATATTATTCTGTGGAGATAGTGGTGAATTCCTCTTCCTCATGAATCGTTCAACTCCTTTTACAAGAAAACTGACTCATCATTATCATAACCATCATCATCATCATCATTATCAATCACTTCTCCGCCCACCCGCCTACTACCTTCTTAGGAGGATGGTACTGATTGAACTTCTCGGCGTAGTACTTGGCGATTGTCTGCAAACGAAGAAAGAAGAAGAGGAGCAAATTAAATCAAGAGAACGGAGGAGGATGAGGAGGAGGAGGAGGAAGACCTTGGCCAAATACTTACATGTCATTTAAATTTATCCTGACTTCAAGTTCAATAATACTAGAAAAAATAATATGATTTTTGTTCTACGACAGCGAATGTCTAGGGGTCATGGTACATAACATAATTCACGGTTCTCGCTGTCAATATTTGGCGATTTTAAATCGCATTTTCATTTTCTATTGGTATCGTGGCACATGCTTCAGCATTACTACCTGCGTCTCTACATCCCGGAAATACACTTTAGTATTTTTGTTATCGCTCGGATTCTGATGATGAGACATAGGAACATGGTGACGAGATAGATTTTTTTTACTCCTACTTCTTTCTTCCACTTACCATGCTAATCTTGGCTACGAATCGGTTCTTGGCCTCCCCAGGGACTACTTCCCTATCTTTGTCCTTATCCGTTTCTTCCATCTCCATGTGATACACTACACGCAGTGACCCGCGCGAAAATGGAACTGTGTCTGAAATGGAGAAAGCACTGCGTCAGCAAGAAAATTTCATTCGATAAGGAGATGCTGGCATCATTTCGGATGGTGACATCCCAAATCATGTCGAACTGCTTCAGTTAGAGGAGGAGTAGTTGTACAATTGGATGTAAGTGTACCGCGAAGCCTCTCCTGCGCATTTCATATTCATCTATTCTTTGTGATCATTGTGTTAATCACCGAGTTTCAGGTTCACTTCCTGTTGCGTCCATGTTCTTGTCTTGAGGTCGTACGTATATTTTATCGACTTTTCAGCTGAAAGAGCAACAGAGAAATGAGAGAGAGGTATGGATATGGGTATGTGAGTAGAAAAGAATTTCTAATTTCTTAAGAATTAATGATGTGATTATCTGGTTAATTTGCTGTAACTTCGCGAACCTGGAAAATTGGTGAAATCTGGCGGGGGCTTAGGAATGATGGCTGGGACATTTGAAACTAAGAAATAACAAAACTTAAAATACAATATAGCTGGGAAGAAATTGTATAATTTTACACTGCCGTGTAATGGAAAACTTAAAATTTCTCTCTATGGACTCATATGAAAAATACAAAGAGCTCTCCCATTCCTGTTTCATCTACTCTCACCATTGTCACTTGCACTGGATCCCCGTCTACGTTTATATTGAGAGGCTGCCAGAGTAGTGAGCGAAGTGCCTGCGTTTGGTATGAGTATGCGACAACACTATTAATTCCCACATTGGAAAATTTTATGAGCGATCTCGAAGCAAACATTTATCTTTCAGCGGCGATATTGATATAAATTGTGAAAAATCAATGCGCCAACCCTATCACTATGCACTCAAAGTTGTGGCTTATTAGGACCAGACCTGTCAATTCGTCGATGAGTTGATTCCGTCTTACAGAGTATTCAGTTTTTGTAATCAACCCATCATTTAACAGTTTCTGAGAATTCATGAAACAGAATGCAATAAGCATCGTATCTCGCAGAAAATTAGGTCAGTCAAAAAAACAAACCTTGAGGTTTTGGAGGTTGTTCCATTTTGTATCGGATTCCATGGGAGTTGACTTCACGCTCATGACTAGTGATAAAAATTGTTTGATTAGACCGTGGATTTCAAAAAATAAGTGCGGGGTAAGTGCGAAAAATCTATTGAGAACCCAAAATCTCATCAGTGTGTGTGTGTGTGTGTGTGTGTGTGTGTGTGTGCTTTTTTATTCATTCGTTTATTATTTTCTTTGATGGCGACCTCCTGTCCAGCTCACAAGCTGATGCTTGGCGAGTGATTCCCCTTAATAAGTTGTAACTTCTTCGCCTTGCCTGCAGGTAAGAATAATCAAATTTCTCGCAGAGAACAAATCCACCTAAACTCATTAGCTTTCTCTCGCAGGGTTTTCCATGAAAACTAATCAGATTTCGTATTGGCTGACGATATGAGCTTAGTAATCTACGGGCGCTACAGCTCCCAACAACCCAGCAAGCTGATTTTTAAAGTCAAATAATCACTCAGAATGCCCCCTCCCGTAGCCTCTTGACCCCATGTTACCGGCGTCGCCAACGGAAGAGATGGACCCCAGCTTGCTCTCTCAATATTTAAGACAGAAGTAGTCGCGTCTGACACTAAATTTGTTGCTGAAATACGTGCATGATCGCGTATTTCATGTAAAAAATTAAGGCAAAATTTACAATGTTGACGATAAAGACGGATACTATCAGGAGAAAAATGATCGAATTCGAAAGTCGGCCAGTCGGTAAATCAATGTTACAAAAGATTATGTAATTTTGGTCCCATTTTATCATCGGATGTCCGGAAAGGCGGTTTTCCCCCAATTTTCGGGCTTGCATGCTTGCATGAGCAGTGGGTTTATGAGGTCTTTGAGACTAACAAACTTGTAGGTAGATCTAAGTAAGTTCTCCATAGTTTCCTTGCCTTCTCGCCTTCTCATCCATGTGAGTACCCCGTTCAAAATCTTTTAGTCTTAAACATATGTCGTAGTACCTAAATTAGCTTCAAGGTTGGCTATTGAGGAAAATACCTAATTCAGGCCAAATACATTAAATTTCATATGGACAAAAAAGACCTATGTTTTAATTCTAAATGTCTCAAATATTGTTGTCGCTGTGGGGCCAAATCAAACAGCTTCCTGTGGCATCCCCCTTGAATCTTGGCCCTCATCAAGGAGACGGAAGGAAGGGGAGCGTTTAAAAGTAATTCGATGTGTATCATTGGAATCGAGAATATATGCTATGTTCGCATTCATCTTATCGTGGGAATACCGGGATGTAGAGAGATATGAGACCAGAGCATTCGTTAAAAAGTCTTCGGTAGTTACTTTACTCATGTTATTGTTCCACCTAAAGCCATGCTGATTTCACGCGGGCTTGTAAATGCTGTGGATTTCGACGATGATGATGAAGAGGGATTTGGCATGGGAAAAGACAAGCAACAGCGTAGTGTGAGTGATCTTCACAGTTCCCATGAAATTCCGATTCAAACTATTTTGATGTTTTACTTATCAGATAGACTAATCCATTTACTCTGAACAAGAAATTATGCACACACCAACACCCCCCCCCCCCCCCTCACCCCTTCCACACACACAACGGTATACAGCTCGTCAATCTATTGGAACATTCACCTCCGAAGAAATTGCTGAGGTAATGTCTTTGGTCTTTCCTATCTACTTTTCTTTCTCTCCCCCCCCTCTCTCTCTCCCTCTCTCTCTCTCTCTCTCTCTCTCTCTCTCTCTCTCTCTCTCACACACACACACACACACACAAATACACAAGCGTGCATAATCCGCCTACGCAATTTTAACTTTCGAAATTGTGTAGCATTGAAGGATCTCGACTGAAGGAGCAGAGAGCCACAAACAAGTCAGCGGTAGCATCTGCGAAGGCTGGGACAGCTGCTACCACTGAGGATGAAGAACAATCCAAGGAAACGAAGGAGGGAGAAGAGCCAGCAAAGGCTAGTGCATCGATGTTTCAAATATGCAATGACAACAAACACACACACACACACAGACACGAATGGTGGTTTTCGTGGCATTCTTCCCCTCACACGGAAATCAACCTCAAATCAGGATGCCAAGAAGGTTGCGGTGGCACGGCGACAAAGTGTATCGGCATTCTTCGTTAAGGTTTCTAGAGACGCGAGGGGAAATAACGAACAACAGCATTCACTAATTCTATACGTTTAGCAATAGCACGTGCGCACATCTACGTAGCACTATCCTCCATAGTACAACCCCTCACAAACCCACTAAACAACAGCAAAAAGTCGTCAAGTCAACGGGAGCAGTAACGGCGAACGTCTCCTCACTTTCTACTCTTCTAGAGAGGACAGCTACGCAGGAGGTAGTATAGCATCATTATTAGAATAAGGAAAAATCCTACTATTTCCCTTCTTCATTCAAAGTCGCGTTGATTCACTCCCGTACTCCTACTTCTTTCCTCCAAAAATATATCTTTATATTAGAGCGAGCGTATGCATGTAAGTAGCAGGCGCAGTGGCTTTGGATCATCGCTGTCGTCCTTCGGTTCCAGCTCTCCTAGAGCAGAAAGAGCAGCACCAAAATTTGCAACGGTGGCAGGAAAACAAGCAGGCGTAAGAGTGGGAGAGGGAAAATCAGCAGCGTCGGCAGCAGGTAGAGCATGTAGCAGTGTAATTACATCATACAGTCACCTTCAATCACAAAACTGACATTTCTCCTTCAATTTCCTCCTCCTAGGCATTAGCATCACGGTTCTTGTTGACATGGAAGAGCCTCCTATCGCTCTCAAGATATCAAGTAATCCTAGTCAGTTGTCAGTTGTCGTTGTTGTCTGGGGAGCGGATGGGGCTCATTATGATTTATAGATAGCATTGCGATTGAGCTTGGTAGTGCTGCAATTTATAGGGAGGGGCATAATTCATAATTGTTTGCTTAGGAGAAGATACGGTCGATGATGTGATACTGAAGGCTGCGAAACTGGCGATGCTGGACGTTGTGGGCAAGAAGTCGTACCTTTGACTCGCTTGTCTCGCACATGACCGACAAATTAACTCTGATGACGACGATGAGGATGATAAATTCGATGATAGCAATTGAATATATGCATTTGTGTTTTTAGGGCGACGTTGCTACTTGTCGACGAGGATGGAGAAATCGGTTGCCCCCCTCAACAAACACACATATCATATTTAATATATACTTACTAGTTAAGCGTCGTGGTCCTCATCATCACAACAACATCACAACAACAACATCATCATCATCTTACCATTATCATTGTCATCTAAAGTGATCACCTAATATCACTTTTTATGGTGTAGAGCATCTACCGTTACAAGGAAAGATGAAAATCGAGCCATTAGGTAGTCATACTAAGCCATTTATAGTAATTGTGGTAGAGGTGGCTTTAGATCAAAACAACATCTTCACAGAAAGGGATATATATATATATATATATATATATATATATATATGTAAATATATTTATATGTGCGTGTGTATTTGTGTGTGCGTTCCGTGCGGTGTATCTCTGGTGCTGTTGAGTTGGGATCTCGGAAGGACCTAATATTATTCATTCGTTGTGTTGTGCATTATTAAATCTTCACACATCTATCCTCTTGCGAATTCTCTCCATTCAACTAACTCCCCTCCGATTTCTCAGGAACAAGTTTCTACTTATCAATCCCCGAGGCCGACGGCAATGAGAAACAGAAAGAGGGTGTGAGAAGTAGCACAGGAAATAGTGAAAAGGCGCCGAAAGAAAGATCCTCTTCAATTAAACAGGTGTATGATGCGATATTTTGAGAGGCACTGTGTACTCTGATGCATCGATATTTTTTAACTCGCTGACGTTTTTCTTCTTCACCGTGTCCTTATTCCTCTCACTCAACCAATAGGGTTATAGCGAATACAGGGTTGTGAAAACAAACGTGAGGGGCAAGCGCCAGGAACGGATATTAGGCATAGATGCGAAGGTAGTCTCAATATCGCTTTCATCTGAAGTTAGACGGGGGGAGGGGAAGGGGCTAAAGCGACAATGGACAATGATACTACTTAGTTAATTATTATTATTCCTAGAACAAAATTAGCTTCTTCAATAATATGACCACTACTTACCTGTTGTTTTATCCCTCTCCTCATCCTCATCCTCATTCTCCTCCTCCAACTACTACAACTGCTACACTAGTATCTTCACAACAAGAAGCCCGGTGGAAGTGGGGGCGGCGTGTGGCGGAAGCAGAGAAGCTTGCAGGAGGTAACTGATGTCACGGCCCTTCCCGAATCAGGTGTATAACCAATCATCATAGACGCCAGCAATGAGAAGCGAAGAGACGACGAACATGCTCACACATGCCACACACGAACTCGCAACGTGTAGTCTATTGCTCAGATATTATTATGCCCCATCCCTAAGACGTGTGTGTGTGTGTGTTTGTGTGTGTTTATGTGTGCACGCGCGCGCGATGCAGGGTGCTTCTCGATAGTCTTCTCCAACGGAACGAAGAGGGAGTACGAATGCGTCAACATGAAAGAGGTCCTTTGCCAAAGAACAACCAACAGCAACACATTATCTATATCATCATCATCATAGAGGAGGAGGCTGGATATTATCATCAATGTGTGTTGTGTCTCTATATTTAGCGGGACGAAATCGTGGAGAAGATAAAAACTCTCAAATCAGAGGCGATGAATTAAATCGTCTGAATTTCAGCCTCATTGATATCCTCTCATTGAGCGAAAGTAATTTATCGAAGAAGAAGCTTCTACACTCTTGAAGCAACTCCTTCAGATTTAAGTCTCCTCCTCTGCACTAGGTAGGGTTGTAAAGCGAGACGGAAGCGCATCGATATCCACAAGTTTAAAAAATAAACCAAGCGTGAACGCCCGCCAAAATATTTAACTGTCAACAACAACCGCGCATTGAGCAAAGACGAATGCAGAGAAGTGTCACAACTCTAGAACTGTTTTGTGACATGTAAAGGAAGAATCGATTCACAAAAGAAGTCGTGCGTGCATGTCTAGATATCTAGGTCTAGGACAAGAAATATGCACGTGCAATGTCTAGATGTGCTAGTGTCTGCACAACAAGTGCGATGACGCTCGTGTGCTCACATCTGGTTCACTGCGAAATGCGCGTCATTTCATGCTAGCGTGCGCTATCAAACTCTAGAACTAGCAGAGCGCCTGCAAGCATGAAGACATGATGGCGTTTCTAGCGTTTGTGCGTGAGAACACAAGAACACCCTAGCTAGCTAGCACTGCTAGACTGCTAGACTGCACACACAGCACAATGCACAGCTGACATCTCATTGGCCACGTAGACGTGCATGCTAGCTAGCTAGCCACTAGCATTCTAGCATTGCTAGATTGTCTAGATTGTGAGTGTCACTGTTCATTCTAAAGCCTGATTTTTCACATGGCTACATCTAGACATCCAGAGATGGCATGTGTCATCTAGAAACAACGTATGCATGTTCGTGCGTAAGCGCTTCACGCACGCCACGCTAGCACGCTAGCACGCTAGCACGGCCCTACTAGTCACCTTGCCGTGCAAGTGAAGCTAAGAATGCATGTTGCTTACTAGCTTAGCTAGAACACGCGATCGCCCCATGCTAGCCATAATAGACACAGCAATGCACTATATATATTATATATATTGTGTATTCCATACTCATAATAGACACAGCAATACACTATATATATTATGTATATTGTGTATTGCATGTCTATCATAGCCTGTACGTATAGCGCACCGTTCACCCACATATTTAACGTCCACAACACCCTAGTTTAACACCTCAAAGCTAATTTGTACATGAATGCAAATGCCTACATAGCTAGATAGGAAGTGCTTCCTTCCTTCATAGGTGCAAGAAGATTTATGTAACAAATAATGTAAATCGAATCACACCCAAGCTGACTCTATGCAACAATTGCGGTGAAATATCAGATGTGCCCCATAAGACATGTATAAAAATTTAAATCTTTACAACGCCACTAAAGTCTTGAGGGAAACCGAGCAGCCTTCTATGCTCCATATATACCTCTGCGTTAGGAAAGGCAAATGTTTGGGTTCCTGCTTTTCCATCCTCAGCCCACCATATGGTGGCCTCCCCATTTTTCTGCCAGTAACATCCTTTCACAGTCTTTATGTCAGACCAATCTTGTGGCATTCCATGCTCCAACCTGTGCTTCATAAATTCTTGTGGATTTTTTAATGTGACTTCTGCAGGTGGATAAGCAGTTTTGTGATTCCAATGGATGTGAGGTAGTTTCTCAGCCTTCCAGTAACATCCCCTTTGAATGCCAACGATCCCATTCCAGTTTTTCTCGAAACCATGATTGAAACGGTGTTCCATATAAACTTTCTCATCGGCAAAAGTTACATGTTTGACACCAGGTTTCGTCTGCGAGTAGTACACTGTGGGATGCTCCAGGTGCTTCCAATAGCAACCAACTGTTGGGTTTGTAACGATCCCAGACCAATCAGCTGGCCAACCGTGCTTTTTGCGATGAATATTGTAAACTTCAGCGTTTTCAAATTTAAAATCTGTCTGATCAGGTTTCCCGGTGATCGACCAGTAGACCCAAGGTGCCTTCCCAATTTTGAAGTAGCAGCCCTTAGGAGGTGGCAGTATGGTTATGGCACTCCAGTCTTTTTGCCATCCATTTTCACCACGATGTTTCAAGTATTGTTCCGGGTTAAAAAATTGGACACTACACAACACACATGCACACACAAATCAGGATGGTATGATCAACCAGAGACAAAAATATTTCTTACTCAATGATTCCTGCTTTGGCTGCAGAGGCCCAGTAGACCGTTGGATAATCTTCGTATTTCCAGTAGCATCCTACCTTTCCGTCGGTTTTGACCTCTGCTTTAGGAAAAGGGTTTGTGCCTGATTCGGTGGGGGCGTAGGATCGCACTGACTGCAATTTTTGCATTCGAAGTCCCTCCTCCTGTCGAGCGAGCAGTATAGCCTAAAGAAGAAAGAAAAGCAAATACCATTGTTAGCACAGCTGTATTCTTACATCAAGTAAACAACATGGAATTTGCGATTCTATTAAGTACTCATCGGAGATCTATCCTATCATGTCACCTGTAATTTCGCTCTTTCGTCCGCCTCGGCCTTTTCCTTGGCAAGCTTCTCTGCTTCAGCTGCGCGACGAGCTGCCTCCCTCTTCTGTCTTTCTTCCAGTAATGCTTGAGCTTTTGCAGCAGCATTTTCAAGGACCACTTCTGTGTCATCGTGAGATTCACCAATCTTCGCTTCATGGATGACGCCTATATATATATATATATATATATATATATATGATATGTACATGTATGGAGAAAAGATAGAGAAGCGGTTACTTTCTTCTACTCTCTTCAATCCAAAGCTAGGTATCTACCTCCTTTCATGTATCGTAGGATCAGATTTTTGGCAGATCTGTGATGCGGTAGAGGATCAAATCCAAAATAATGGCTCAAATCCGTGTTCTTAGGAAATTTAAGAGTTCCATTGTGAACCTAGGGTAGAACAAATACGATGTTGATGATGATGATGGGGATGATGGGTTATTGAATCTATGCTGTACACATACCATAGCCTGAACTTCCAGAAACCCAGATACATCAATCATTGGTGGATTTGGGTGAGCACCATATGTAGCCTGCACAATTCCCCACTGAGGAGCTTTCAACTCTGGAAGGCCGCCTGTCCCTTCAAAGGTAGCCTTCAAGAGGATTCGGCCAGCCTGCCTCTTATGACCTTCTTCCTAAATATAAAACAAAGCAACAAAAATAACCACAGGCAACAGAGTGCTTTTCCTGCTTTCTTACCTTAAAAAGAGGATACCACTTTTCCTCTCCTGGCCAGGAAAGGAGAGCAAAGATAGGGAACTTGACCATACCGATATTTCCATCAATACCGAAATTGTCGTTCTTCACGACGATTTTGATATCCTTTTCGGCCGAATCCTTTGCTTCTATGCTTACCTCTTCATTCCAGATTGGATTCTTGTCACCGTCCTTTGCAGTCTGAAAATTACACCAAATGTCATCAAAATTTCGCAAACCCGGGCTGAAACATTCTTGCTTCTCACTCCGAAATAGCTCGTAGATACCTTAGTTTTCGCCTTAGATGGACCGTAATAGATGCGCACGAAAGGATCTTGCTTGCCCATCATTTGGGTGCGGGGGATGTCTACAGCTCTCACACATGTGATCTTAACAGTTCCGTTCAATTTTGCGACGTGGGAAGACATATTTCTCCAATTCTGTGAAAAGAGATTCTGTGAAAAGTTATTGCCTTTGATCAAATGACTGTGCTCACATGCAACGTGATGTTCATCTTCTACGCGTTTGGGAGGGGATGACTACCTTGTACTTTGGGATTTGCGAAGCCGATGATATTTTTGTGGAGCTTTTAAGAGGAATCTTCGTTATAGAATTTCATAAAAATATGAGAGTTGTGTTGAAAATGGAATTATACTCTATTAAGAGACACTCACATATTCTTGTCGCAATGTGCAAAATAAAAATATAAAACTGTTTGCAAAAATCAAACATAATTTTAAGATATTTATTTCATACCTGGTTTGATCTCATCTATCAAGAGTTTTTTTTGTTTATTTATTCGGGAACAAATCCTGCAGTACCAACAGAACATTCTTGTGCAAGTGACAAAAATCACGAGCAGCCCCATGCAAATGCTGCTTCGGAAATCAATCAGCTCCTCTCTGCGTCCTGCTTTCAAGTCGGTCACATTCACAAGGCTTTCAAGTGTTCGATCATCGCTTTCTACGATATCACCTAGGGAGACAATCAGATATGTGACCAAGTATTCCCAGCCAAGCAAAAATGAAAATAGTGAGAATAACAACGTGAGGAACAAGCAAGAGTCAACAGAATGGAAAGTCAAGGTAGATCAAAGCGAAAATCTGTCCACAAAATACGAATCAAAGCCAACTCAGCTTAATGGGCATGATAAATCGGAGAAGTTGAAGCAGATGCTATCTCAAGAAGCGAAGGTCAAGGAAATGATGGTAAATGAGAAAGAGATGCCATCGCTAGGTGTAGATTTAATGTTCATGAAACCACAACTTGCAGCTAATCAAGCAAGAAATTGGGGTAAGTGTCCAGGTGTTGTTCGTGACAATCATCTGGAACTTCCCCTCGATTACAATGTGCTCGAACACTACAAAGGCATTATTCTTATAGATGGGGATAATGTAAGGCTGGATTCAACGGCTGCTAAAATTAGGGAAAATTACCTGGTTTTAATAGTTTACCAACTTCTTTGCCCTGTGACACAAGAAAAGCTAACAAGTGAGATAGCAACTGCCCTGGTTGAGAACAAGCTGAAATTCTTGTGTGTTGGAAAGGGTAAACAACTTGCAGATAATGTCATTACGATGCTCCTCTATGAGGCAAAGATGATGTCAAACTTTGAGCAATTTTGCATTATTTCTAATGACAAAGGATATGAAAAGATATTTTCGAATTTCAAGCTTAGGCATCCAAATAGCTACTTTGTTCAGGCTGGGAAAGGCCACGTTGTAGATCTATCTCATTTATTTGAAAGGTTAGCCCAGGCATAAACGACCAATAATAGCTTCGATGTATTCGAAGGCGACAGAAAAGCCGCATGTGAAAATATAAGAAAAACGACTTTCATTAGTAATCAACATTTGGCGCACATCTGTAGGTGCAATATGATAGCATTGTTGCGGATCCTAATGCGCAACAGTGAGAAAAAACACCCAATAGAAAAATACTGTCAAAGCTCTACACTCTAAACACTGCAGAAATTGAAAGCTCATCGATGAACATTATGCAAAGACAAAGATCACATGTGCGATGCATAGGCAGAATGATGAAACTATCACGGTAGCAGCATGCTAGCCTGCTAGCATGGGTAGACGGGTAGATGGCACCACTCTAGCACTCGCTAGCTCGGCTAAATGCACATGACGCGGCAAGAAATGCGATTTTCAGTGCTAGAGTGTGCCATGAGTTGATGCTCTGGTGATCTCCAGTGTGCAATGTGACGATTCTAGAACTAGTCTAGTAGTGCAAGAAACTCATTCACGCGCTAGCGCGCCTCTCTAGCTCTACTAGTCCATCTAGTAAGCTAGCTATGCTAGCATGCTAGCATGATCTAGTGATCTCTAGATCTAAACAGAGATGCGCACATCTAGATGTCGCGAAATCTAGATCTAGAGATTTGATGTAGAGGTGTTGCAAGGTTTCATGCACACTGACAAGATTAGCAGGCTAGCTGGCTTGGAGGTACATGCAACATGTACATGCTTGTGATGACAAAATGATCCAGTCTAGCAGTCGATGATGTGTCAGATGGAAACACAGGTGTGAGCATTGCGTGCATGGGTGTACTAGTGTACTTGCACTATCCATGCTAGCATGGGCTATGTCTACATACACACATCTAGACATGTGTGGTCAATAGTTCGCTGGTCCATGCAATGTAGTGCATTTTGTTTGTGGCATAAGATATTCAAACCAGACTAGTCGTAGACATATACATATCATGAGTGCATGTGCTGGGTCGTATCATATGTCACAAAATCCATCAGGCTGGATTGATTATTTTGGAATATGCTCATCGTCTGAAAGTTGTTCATATTTTCGCATAAGCAAATACGCTTTCAAACACGCCTGCTTCTAGAATCTTGCTCTGGCCCTATCATCATAGCACGTGAACAAATCATAGAATCATAAATTAATTTGCAAGATAGAACATCTAGAGAAGAGCAGCCATTCTACTCTTTACATCGTGATTCATTGTTATGATGTCTCCAACATCATTTCTCTTCCTCTTTCCCTTCTTTCTCTTCCCCGACGTCCTCTTTTTACCCCCCTTCGTCCTATTGCAATTAAGTCGGGAAAATGTAGTACCATGATCTCGTAGAGAATGCTGTTTTCTCCCACCCGCTTGTGCAAGCCCAACATCAACGCCATTCGTCGATCCCTAATGAGACACACGCACGCGTACACACGAGTGATCATACATGCATATTACTTGACTATTGTTCTCCTCTTTTCCACTAATTCTCTATCACTCTTGTATGCATGCATTAACATTACATTCTGTTGGCAAATTGATTTCTTATGAGCATGGCTTCGATGCAGTCCCCTGTCGTCTCCCGCTTATATGTCATCATCGTTGTCTTGAAGCCGCTGATATTGTTGTTGCTGCTGTTGTTGTTGCCTTCCATCCTCCGAAACTTGCTTTCTTGCACCCGGAATGCTACTGCTGTTCTCCTCGCTGCTGAGGAAGAAGGGGCGGCCATCTGATTGTGTAGTAGTGGTGAGGTTGGTGCTGTGACAGTAGCTTCTTTTCAAAATTTAAAAAATGATTGGAAAGTTGAGATAATCCACACACAGGAGCACTCATTAGTAAAGGAGGCTTCTTCTTCTTCTTCTTCTTCTTCTTCTTCTTCCCTACATCTCTTTCAGCGCTCTTTTCGTCACTACCACCACCGCTGCTGCTACGTATCCGGTAGGACGACAACGCAGTTCGGTGCTCCTCGTCCTTGCCATTCTTGATCGTCTTCTTCTTCTTAGAGTCGTCGTTATTTGCTGCTGCACCGCTGCTGCCGTTGCTGCTGCTGCTTACTACCTGGTGTCTTTTTAGTGCTAAAGAAAAAGTAGAAAAAGGAGAAGAGGAAGAGGAAGACTTTTGGTTACCACCCTCCGAGCCCATCCCCGAGACTCCACGTGACAATATCCTCAAGTCCTGCTGCTGCTGCTGCTGCTCTGGTGAGTTCGTGCTACTACTAGCATCTCTCCTCCTCCTCCTCCTACTACTACTCGGGGCCGTCGCCGTCGTCGTCGTCGTCGTCGTCGTCGTTGTTGATGTCAACGTTGAACCACCACCACTACTACTACTCCTCCTCCTCCGCATCATCATCATCCTCCTCCTGCTTCCGGGTACTTTATCAACGGCGGTGCTAGCGACCACGGCCTAGGATGGAACACGACGTAACATCAATTCAAACAACGATCGCCGCTCATAGCCGCACGCATCGTGAAGCACATTGACGTGTACGTGGTAGATAACGACAGCATTAACAACATTATCACCATCACCAATTACAAGAATTCTACTACTGCTGCTACCGCTACCGGAAGATGCCATCGATACTTGTGCTGCAGCGTCTTGCACGCGCATCGTGAGCAGCTATAACGCACACACGACGTAGAAAATCGAGGAGAGAAGAAGGGGGCGAACCAAAACAAGAGGTCATCAGACAGATCGATAAGATAAAGGGCCTACTGCTACTGTCTTCCTACAACATACATACCGGCAAACAAGCTGACCAAGATTCTCGATGCTTGTGTTCTTCTGTGGTGGTATTAGTAGTAGTAGTAGCAGCAGTAAGTAGTAGTAGTAATAGTTGTTTTTATTGTGGAGGTGGTTATGGGTACTATTACTGATGAAATAGTAGTAGTATTAGTAGTAGTAGTAGGAGAAGGAGGAGTGGTAGTAGTAGGCAGTAGTGGCGCACCTTGAGCTTATCGGCTAAATCGGCATAATGCTGCTTTTGCAGGAGGTTTCCTCCAAGTAGAATCGTCCTGAGAATATTTGTACGCGTATGGCCGCAACAATGAAAGAGGAAGAGAGAACACGTAAGGGGAAGAGGAAAGTGAGAGAGAGAGAGAGAGAGAGAGAGAGAGAGAGAGAGAAACACAAATAAGATTTACTCCTTGCGCTCCCTCCTCTCTCTCTTTATACGACAACCAACAACAGCATCAGTAATAATGATGAAGAAAACCAAAGAGCAGCATTTCTCGACCCATTTACCTACTACTACTACTACTACTACTACTACTACTACACCTACGACGTAACAACCTGAGGGAGTTGTTGTGAGGGAGAGCCGCCAATATGGGACTGATACCCTCGCTTAGGCGACACTATTGTGGTTTTTGTTGTTGTTGTTGATGATGATGATGATGATGGCGATGAAGATGGCGATGATAATCAGAAGCAGAAGAAGCAGTAGGCACCATGGTTAGATAGTATATAGATAGAAAGTCACAGCATAAGTGAGATGATAACACCGGGCAGTAGTAGTAATAGTAGTAGTGGTAGTAGTAGTAGTAATGGTAGTAGTAATAATAGTCATAGTACCTGAATGAGACCTAGTTTGGTGAGCGTCTTGTGTTTACGTAAACTCTGGGCAATCAGTCGTGCCGATTTCATTGTGATCGTATTCAGGGATATATCCACCTCGCTGAGACTCTTGGGCAGTCGATATCATCTCTGTTGTTATCGTGACGAATGGGATGGGGTGATGCTGTTAATATCATCGATTCTAATACGTGTTTCTATGGTGCCTCTCTTCAATCCCCCCCCCCCGCCTTCGTCCTCCTCTTCTCTCCTCTTCCTTTCATCGTCCGTTTGGATCATTTCTAACACTTACTGGCAACGTCCTCCATGCCTTTTTGTGTAATCCCGCAATTGACTAGATCGAGCACCTCAACCTGGCTCTGATGGATTGATGTCATATGTGAATATATACATAATAACATATATATATATATATATATATATATATATATTTAAATTTGTATATCCTATAGATCATCTTCGTCATCATCATCATCATCATCATCACCATCGTCATCGCTGCACCTGCTGAATTGCTTGGCATAGATGCCGGAGGCTGTAGTCATCTATAAGACCAACACCAACACCACCAACAACAACAACACATAAAACGGCGTCTTTGGAGGCGACCAAAAGCACCTATCTTCTACCTTCTTCTCTCACAGCATCATCAATATTCGTCACTCATCATCACATCTCGCATCATTCCGCATTTAGCGCACCGAAGAGGTTGAAAGAGAGGAGGAGATGCTTCAGCTGGCAGCCTGGCTTTCCCAGTTCTTCGCACAGCTTCAAGACGCCGAACGAGTTCCGCTGCTGTCTCGGGCAATTGTGTAGTAGGATAATTATGATTTTAGTAATAATAATAATCATCATCATCATCATCAACACCATGAGCGTTATCATCGTGATCTATCGTTACGCTTAACCCCAGACAGACTGACTGTTATAAGATCCACCTTCTTTGGCGGCGAGTAGTGCTCAGGAGTCGAAATTGCTGCAGCTGGTGCGGGAGGGGAGATTGTGTTGGTGGTTGGTGACGATGGAGATGCTGACCTACCAGCAACTGCAGCAGCAGGAGGAAAAGGAGGAGGAGTTGTAGAAGAAGAAGAAGAAGAAGAAGAAGAAGAAGAAGAAGAAGAAGCGGGTGCTGTACTATTTGTCTTATTATCGGAAGATGGTAGCGCAGATTGCAGCACTGATTGGGGACCCTAAGATTAATATAATGTGTGTATAATATATATATATATATATATATATATATATATATGTGTGTGTGTGTGTGTGTGTGTGTGTGCGTATTATTTAATTGTTTCCTATCATCGTCGTCATCACCATCATCCTCCTTCCATACATCATATCCCACTAATTCCTCTATAATTGTTACAGAAGAACATCTACAGCAGCTATTTAATGAGCACAGTCCGACAGAAAGGTACGACTATAGCTCATGGATAGAGTGAAAGCGATTCTATATTATCAGGCCATACCTGGTGCTACTACTGCTACTACTACTGCTACTACTACTACTACTACTAGTAGTAGTAGTCTACTACTGCAAGTACGATCGACTCTACCTCGAGGACGTAACATAGGTCAGTGCCTCTTAAGTCAAGTGATTGCAGGGTTCTGTTCCTTGCCAGCATTGATGCTAGCGCGTATATTCCATGCGCACCTATGATGAGCAAACGAGCAAAGGATAGCAAACCAGCGCCGCCATTAGCGAGGGGTATCGACGATGATGAAGTCAAGGACGATGGAGAACAAGTAACCACCACTATCATCATGCAGCAGCTTTGAGCAGCACTTCTATATCATGCTATTACCAAGAGGGTTCGCACCCAAATCCAGGTGCCGAAGGGATGTATTCCGCATTACTGCATCTGATATCATGATGCAGCCCTGGGGGATTGTTATTTAAGCCACAAGGAGTAGTAAGTTGATCAGCAGATAGTAGTAGTAGTGGTGGTGGTGGTGGAGAATGAGGACAATGGGAGAGAGGTCAATGCGCAGCGATGATGCTGTGCGAGATGCTTGGTAGCGTGTTTGAGTGCTGTCTTATATATATATATATATATATATATATATATACAGGGAACATATTTCTACTGCTGCTGCGGTGTAAGAAGAAGACGACGACGACGACACTAAAAACTGGCAAAACAACAAAACCACCTGTACATCTATGCCGTTGAGATAAAGGCTCAGAGATTCCAACGTTGTGCTATCACGCACCAAACCCGCAATTGCATCTATCGATAAATATCAAGCATGGGCTATTAACACAAGTGGGGAGAGAGGGAGAGGGAGAGAGAGAGAGAGAGAGAGAGAGAGAGGGGGGGAAATAGTAGGTGGTTGCGCGTTTGGCGTCCTATGTCTTTTGTTATCTTGTGTGTTCTCTTTCTCTGATGATTGATGATCTGTGATGATGCCATTACCGAACCCCTTCCTACTGATTCGGTTTTTAGATAGGACCAACGATCTCCACCCTGATGATGATCAATGGTTCAGTCAGAAGTAATTATAGTAAATGGACGACGATGACGAGGAGGAGGAGGAGGAGGAGGAGCACAGCTGCGATGACTGACGAAGATTCGGGCGATGACAATTAGGGTTGATTGACGACTTCTAATAGACTACTACTACTCAACCGCCGACACTACTACTACTACTACTACTACTACTACCCTTGGATTTGGCGGCTTTGATGATGCTGATGATTCCATCGTCCTCAATCTTATTCTCCGCGAGATCCAAATGCTGAAGGTTTGTGCACTGCGCTAGCCCTTTGGCCAGTGCAATGCAGCCCTGAAATTATGGAGACAATAGAAATTACAACCAACGGTCTCTAACTCATAAAGAATCCCTTTCTCTTTCTCATCCTTATCTTGCCTCTCTTATATCGTCATCGTGCTGTCGATCCGTGCAGCTGCTGCTGCTGCTGCTGCTCCTGCCACTACTACTACTGCAGCTAATACCCCTGCTGCTGCTTCTCTTACCTGGGAGGAAATATGATTTCTCGCGAGGTTAAGATATCGTAGTTGGGAGTCTTTCTTCATCAATAATGGTGAAAGTGCTGCAGCGCCCATGTCTCCTGTGCACACATAGACGACACTGATGCAACAAGTAGCTGATAAATATGACGACTGATGTCTCACATGCAAAAGCTTCCATCAACCCATCTATCCCACTTGTGATCGATGGTGTTTTATTTATTATTAGCATGACTTGTGAGGAACTAGGTTGTAGTTATTGTGTGCCAAGAAGATGCGTATGATGCGGTACGATACGTAATCGGTTGAAGGCCAGAGAGAGCTTGGTAAGATGGGGTTTATTTGAGAGACTGTCCGCTATGAGTTCGGCGCCTTTGTGATCTATCCCTGGTAGTATAATATGTTTTGGAATGGTACGTAGGAGAGAGAGAGAGAGAGGGGGGGGGGGGGGGGGCACCTGCATGATGGAGACATAGTTCCCTAGATAAATATAAACGTCTTTGTTAGCATAAAATCGGGCGGGTGATAACAGCTCTACAGCACACCTCAGATTCGATTTGAGAGAGTTTAGGAGATCCGGGACTGAGGAGGGACGGGATACACGAACAGAATCCATTCTCCTATGAGAGGCAATAATAGACAAATTGTGAGATCCATAACTGCAGCTTGCCGTTCAGATTTGTGCCGACCCTTCCTCATTCTCCTCGTCGTTGAGCATGCCTTCTGGGAGGGGACAGTCAAAATGTCATTCCTCAGCGAATCATCAATTGCTGCGCTTCAATCCTCAATGAAGCGTTATCCCCTCTCTGTCCGATTCCCCATGCACCCCTCCACGCATCACACCAAGCACAGCAGTAGCAGTACCCTGGTAGTAGTCGCCCATTAGCAGCAGCAGCAGCAGCAGCCGACCGATCGAGCTTGTGCTTGTCCTGTGCAGTTCGTTCGCCCGAAAAAAAGGAAGGAAAAACATGATTTTCCACGAATACGATTCCGACAGATGGCCTTTGTTTCACTATCGCGACAAGGAATATCGAACCTTGGTTTCTAGATACTGTTCTAGGGTTTGCAGCCGAGGGAGACGCGGAACATAAATAGATGTTGCATTGCGTGCGACAATATTTTTACTTTAAAAATGGGAGAGAACCGCATGCTATTCGGTGCTATTTCGAATTTCGACTGGCCGACAGCATCCCCAGAGGGAAGGCCCCCCTGGTTATTGTGCTAGTCAATGGGAAACTCTCCTTCATGCAGTTCTGATGTGTATGCTGGAATGGATGTCCTGGAGGCCAGGCTCCTGGAGAACGTTTTTGATGGTAATAAACGAACTTGTGAACACGCTTCAGACAAAGCCCTCCCGTTAGAGTTAGCAATCTGTTTTAGTCATCATAGCATTTATTTCATCATAGCATTTATTCCATCATGGCATTTATTTCAAACCAAATTTACGCACCCCTCTCATTTGGAATGATCGGTTTTGCCACAGGGCTTGCATCGAGGTCGCCAGGCCGTACGATGGACAAGAAGACGTTCTTGAACTATGTGGACTTCCGTGGTAGTGGTGGAAGAAGTAGAGAGAGTAGAAAGAAGAAGAAGTGAACAAGGAAGAAAATGATCTGAAAAGCAATTTTACGTATTGTGTGGATGACATCATTGTTTTCTTGCGAAGGCATGTTTGGGGAACGGCTATTCGACGCATTCGATACCAAGAAGGTGAATTCACAATCATTAAGTCACGGAGGTGAAGCAAGGAAGGAAGACGGATGTTATCTCGTCGTGTTTGTCGTATGCTTTGGTTCTTTGAGCAACAATCGCTGGGCGATAACCTCCTCGAGCATCACAGATGATTGATCTGTGTTACTCTGCATGCCTGTTGTATGCATGTATGTAAGGAAATGAGCAAGACTTTTAGAACACACGCTCACTTACTCACTCCCCTCCTTCCTTCCTTCAAATCCACTTAGAACAACCTTATCGACTTAGAAGAATTTCTCACCGGCATCACGCGGTAGTAATTTTGGTCTAGATCATAGTCTCTCGATCGCTCTTTCCTATCTGTTTCTTCTCTCTCTCTCTCTCTCTCTCTCTCTCTCTCTCTCACGCGCGCACACGCACACACACACACAACATGAATGCATGATACAAACTTGCAAGACCTAAATGGCTTTTTGGATTATTAGGTTCTTAAACGGCTCTAACCAGGAGAAAATACAGCTGCTGTTTAAAATGTTTGATCTGCGCTCGAATGACAAGGTGGCTACCGTGGGTTTAATCCAATAAATGCGGAAATGTTCATAGCGTAGCACATCATCAATCACATACATCAACACAAACACGTAAGATTGGAACCTCTCTCCACCTTGTGCTCAGTCTCTTTTGTTACTACTTCCCAACAAACACCATTGCTGCAGATCACCCTTGATGAGCTTCGGACTATGGTGTACTCAATGCTGCAGCACGATGACATTAGAGAGGTAATAATAATTAAAACGATAGATAGATAGATAGATAGATGGATAGATGGATGGCGAGGAAGCATTCATCATACTGCCAAGATAATGATAATAATAATAATAATAATAATAATAATAGTATGAGGATTGCGTTATATTATACATCTGATGACGACAGAGCGTGAGTCGGCAAGTGAGCACTACGAGCGTGCAATCGTCCCTGACCAAGATGGACACTACCAGTACCAAGGTGAGGTTACGATGACGACAACGAAATATCGATCGATATGCGAATACTAACGTGTGCGTATTCTTTTGCCGATGGAAATTCCCTTTTTGGGGCCATCATCATCATCATCATCATCAACAACAACAAACTATAAAATCGAATGGGCTTGTATTCCACCCCCCCTCTTTCACCTCTTCTTCTTCTTCTTCTTCTTCTTCTTCTTCTTTATCATCTTCATCTTCTAACGTCCTACAAAACCTCGATCCCATAATTAATATTATCATACGTCGCAACCGCCCATCCACCAATCACTATGCTTCCTCCCCCTTCCCTACCAACCAAAAATAAAAACACAAAAGTTATTTGAGAAATTTTGGGCCGGCCCTCTGAATGACGCCTCGCCTCCCTCGCATGTGTCTTCCTTCTCACAAATATTCCTATGCACCACAACTATTTCCTTGTTCATAGCAGCAGCGTAACTGCACTCATTGTTTGACCAATTATCGAGTCTCCCAATCGCTCGGTGGTGGTGGTGCTAGTACTTACACTATTGTTGTTGTTGTTTCTGCTTCTGCTGCTACTGTCTGTGGTGTGTGTGTGTGTGTGTGTGTGTGTGTGTGTGTGTAGATCAAAGGAGAAGATGAACTTGGGAGCTGGAAACCAAAGACAGGTTGTTCTTATTTGTGCTGCCAAATAACGTGAATGACCAAGCACGACACAACTGAAGAAGCAGCGGGGAAACCGACCTGATCATCATAAAATATATAATTGTAGGTTTTCCCAGCCCCAATCTACGCGGCGACAGCAATGCTAATGGTCAATTAGAGGACAAAACAAATGCTGGCAATAGCAGTGGCGGCTCAGCTACATCAACACCTGCAAAGCAGCACCCTTTCAGACCCCCAGGTAATTGATAATTGATGATCATGATGATGATGCAAGATCAGAATCCCTCCTGATGAGACGGGGTGGGGTGGGCGATGCCAATCATACCATATGCTCACAAAACGGAGGGCTGTGATGCGATGTGTGTGGCGTTTTTGTGTGTGCGCATGGATGTGTGTCTCGATAATGTATACTAAAGCAATAGCCAACGAAATCGATAATCGACCAAATGAGTTTATATGATTCTGCAGCTATAGATGTAAATGCCAAATTGACCGAAGACGTCAAGTTGCAGTCTACCCAGGTGTGTATGTGTGTGTGTGTGTGTGAGAGAGAGAGAGAGAGAGAGAGAGAGAGAGAGAGAGCGACCTTCTCATCCTCTTACAATGCATTCGCACCACTCCCTCCTTCATGATGATGCCCCATGTTGTGGGAATGCTGCAAGGTTCTGCATCTTCATCATTATCATCATTATTTTCTTCTTCCTGCAACTGAGCCTTCTCTTTCGTAGTGTTGTTCTTCTTCATCTAAACACCATCCTCCTCCTCCTCCTCCTCTTCCCTGCGATCCATGATGCACGTGTTCATTCAGTCTCCTGCAAAGCCCAAGAGCTTCGTAGAGGCAGAGAAAGTGGACGATTACATTAAGAATGTGCACGATGAGGTAGAACCCATTAGTGGTAGTAGTAGCAGTAGCAGTAGTAGTAGTAGTAGTGCTAGAAGTAGTATGGTGATGATGAAGCAACGAGACGCCTCCATCTGTCCTGCATACACACTTCAACCCCCCCACTTTTTTCTAATATCTTTCTCTCGTGCAATTGCTTCTAATATTTATGGCATCTGGCCACCTTATTTCCTCATCACCGTTTCTTCTTCTTCATCATCATCATCTTGTTGTTGTTGTTGTTGTTGTTGTGCTGCCACCAACCATAGAACATCGATGCGCAGACGTTGGTTGCCGAGAATCTCCTGGACCACACACTCGTCACCTTCGCAAAGGGGAAGAGCTTCCTCACCTTTGCTGAGTTCAGCGACTGGATTCAGGCAACACCGCAGATCACAAAGTAGTACTACTAGTAGTAGTAGTAGTAAAATAGCGACCATAGATGGTATCGATGCTAATGCTGATGCTGCTGCTGTGTATGTATGTATGTATGTATCATCGCTCTTCCCTCTCTTCTCGTCTTGCTTTTTTCTTTCTTTTTGGTTCTGTTTGTTTGCCGCATTTGGTTTGCTCTATTTCTCCTCATTATCATTATCATCATTATCATCATCATCATCATCATGATTCAGCTTCATGGAGACAACGCTGCGTGCTCACGTGTTCAAGAAGGCCAAAAGGCCAAGGACGGGATACCTGAAGAAGCGCGGTAAGACCTTCAAGACAATGCTGACGCGGTACTGCGTTATTCAGGACAGTTTCCTATACATGTTCAAGACCGATAAAGAATTGCAGGTATAACGCACTGTCGTAGCACAAACAAACACACAAACACACACACACACACCTTTACAGCTCAACACCCATTGTTTGTAATGCAGGCGTAAGCAGCTGTGTGTTATACGTGTGTTCACGAAATCCCATTAATTCATTCTCTGCCTCTGCTTCTCCCCCCCCCCCACCCCCCTTGGAAATTTCCTTGTTGGTGATAAGGGGCCGAAAACCAGGAAATTGGATAATTTTAGCAAGGATTATGGCGAAGGAATCCAAGTGAGGATCGTCCCTTCCAGGGACCCCCCCCCCCTTGGGCGAGCAGAGGGACGGCAAGGTGCATGTCTCGCAGGTATCACAGCGTTTTCGTATTAGCCTCATTCCTACAATTTAAGTTA
>ADNK01000565.1:0-31934 GCA_000320545.1 Bigelowiella natans CCMP2755 | reverse complement strand
CTTCCGCGGACTCCCAACTGGAGACCCTTTTGACAGTCTCACACACACACATATACAATTTATTACATATTATACATATATATATATATATATATATATATATATATATATATATATGTATATATTTTATTGAATATATTATGTGTGTGTGTGTGTGTGTGGTGTTTCGTTGAAGATTCCGTGTATCCGTCGCTTCGAGGGGTTTCCCCACTTATTTCCTACCCCCCCCTAGGAACGTACACAGATCTGAAAAGAAATGGGAAGGGTCGCTACGTTTTCAAGAAGCAGGTGCCATCATAACAATTTGATTATTTGTACACGTGTATATCAGCACTCGTCATAAATACATATGTTTACACCTCTGAACCCCACTCAGGAGGGATGGGCTGCCGACGCGTCTTATGAGGGTGATTATAAGGACGATATGAAGGAAGGGAATGGCGTATTTTTATACCCCGACGGAAGCAAATATGTTGGAGAATGGGTATTTTTTCCTTAGTTGATGATGATACCTCTAAATCAAGCTGCTGCCATTTTTTCACGCACACACACGCACACACACACACACACACACACACACACACACACTGATACAATACATGTGAACTCACCTAAAGGCGAACGACCAGCGTCATGGCCAAGGAACATATTTCTACGCATCAGGAGATGTCTACAAGGTCAGCATCCGAGAATCACGGCTGAACATACGTGCACAACATCTTTCGTTTTCCACGAAATTTATAAAAATGATATATACATGTGTGAGTGAGTGTGTGTGTGTGTGTGTGTGTGTGTGTGTGTGATTTATCTGTTGTTCGGGGTGTGTGGTTTCTTTCCTCAGGGGGAATGGAAAGACGGCAAGAGACATGGTCCTGGTGTCTATGCATGCAAGCCTACCACCCCCACTCCGCCAATTCGCCTATTTCTTCAAGGTTTCCTCAACAGAGTGTGTTTTGCATGATATGTTTGGAGTGTATGTGTAGAGGGGGAAAGTGCGATGCAACCTATTATAGCAACACATCCATTCTGTGTGGTCAAGCGGCTGGCTGCTTTATGTATGTACGTGTGTGCATCTTCTACACGAACTACCTTGTTTAGAATGCGTACACTTGTGTGGAATTTAGGTTCTCCGGAAGTGGCTGAGCAGATCTCCAAGACTTATGGTGCAAAGCTCATCACAACGGAAGATCTGGTCCCGTCATTCTAACCTATAACTAAAGCACCTCAACACCACAAACGCAGCTCGAAAAAACTAGTTGGGTTCGGGGGGGGGAGCGAGGGTTGTGATGCGACAATTATGACGAAGGTGTTTTGTTGCCAAGGAGGAGGTTAAGTATGACACAATGTATCTCCACTCCCGTCGTTAACATCGCCAGCATCCATTCTTTTGTATCTTAGAAAGCAATACTCCCGCGCTGCCTTCTAAAAATCTGAACACCAACGATTAGGCTCAGGCAGAAGCTAAGGCAGGATCAAAGCTAGGAAAAGAGATTAGAGGATACCTCCAGGCGAAGAAACCTGTGCCGACTGCCATTCTTGTTACTCTTGTCAAAACAGCAACTACGAAGGTCGCGCGGAAGAAGGGAGGAGGGGGAGTGTGTCGCTCTTTGTATAAGCGTATCGTTGGTGATTAGTATATGACGGTCTCAACTAATGTACTTTAGGCGTGCGAAAGCGGGTGGATATTACCCGCGTTTCCTGCGTCCCAAGGAGAAGCAGAACAGGTGGTTATCCTCTCTCTCTCCCCTCCAACTTTCCCTTCCATTCTTCATTAATTGGTGCACGTGTGGTGTTACTTCTTCAATTGCCCATGCCCTGATGGAAAATACTATGCTACCAGCTAACCAAAGCCGGCGTGTGTGGCGACGCGATGTTGGTTGTGGCCGCGGATGAGAAGAAGTCGTCTGGTTTCGACAATGTTGCTGCGTCCTGCTCTGTGCAGCTCTATTCTGCTGTGGATACGAAGGTGGTCATCATATTTCTCTCTACCCATCTATGCCTACATGCTATATAGTGCTTGCATGTATTTGTGTGTTTGGAGGAAACAAAAAGGGGGTGGGTGGGAGAATCTACACATTGCTCTCTCACGCTATGTTATTCGTTTTCGCCATTAACTACTACCACCACCACCGGCATATCATCATCATCATCATCATCATCATCATCATAACAGGATGTAGATTGGGCGCTTACTCGAGCACGCTCGTCGAGCTGCATGGCAGGTAATCCTGTGAGGACTTTGTGATTTGCGTCGTGAGAAAGTTACGATACATCCTTCACCGCCAGCAGCCAGTTCTTTTCTGGAAATCTAACAATAATGATAATGTGACGCATTCATGACTCTCAATTTTAACGAAATTCGCTCCAAGCAGTACACGAAATCTTCACCGTTACCTATGGATATCATTATTATCCAGGTGTTTGGGAGGATGGTGAGCTGAAAAACGTGACATGGACGTCTCCTGATGGCGGCAAATACGTGGGCGCATTTTCCGGAGGTGCTCCCAACGGCAATGGCGTTTTCACGACAGCAACGGTGCCTTTGAATACAACATATATGATATGAAGAAGAGGATTGTGTAGTGATGCAGTTTCAACGCCTTTTGATTTATGCTGCTACACTAAAGACGTTCCTTCGTTCTCCCACTGCACCCCTCCCCTTACCTTTGTTTCTCTTCCTCAATGTTGTGTTTGCATATTCGTTGTGCAAATTAGGGCACTTCGCTGCGTGGTGATCTGAAGCAAGCGATGGTGGCAGACGACGAAGGCAATATGGTTCCTTCTGCAGAAGCCGCCTGGGTAGTTGGAAATTAATTGCTTTTCGATGTATCGTAATTTCGTAGCTGTTGTAGTAGCAGATATGTCTCATTAAGTTTTCCATGTTTCGATCCTTACGAGTACTAGGAGAAAATTGCCGTTTCATTTTGTGTATTCCCGCTGTAACACTTATCATGTGATTCTTCTATTCTCCCGCCGCCCCCCCCCCCCCCCCCCTCTCTCTCTCTCTCTCTCTGTGTGTGTGTGTGTGTTGTGTGTGTGTACCCAGGTCCCGTCAGACTTGTGAAAAGGCAGCTGCCAAAGATCAGGGAGCGTTTGGAGCGTACTATTCGACGGGCATATCCACGGGTTGATCAGCAGCTGTCGGGAGAGGAAGCCATTCCAGGCACGTCACCAAAGCCGATTGCAAAAAGATTTTTTTTTAAGGAAGTTTACCTAACCCACCATTCCCGCTGCTACTTACTACTCACAGGTGTACCAGGGTTCACGGAACTCGAGGGTGCCCCCCCCAAGGTAGGATGGCGAAGCACGCCACTTTGGAAGAAGCCTGCATAGAACGCATGAATTAGGGCTATGTGATATATGTGGATCCATCCTGCTCCCCACATGCCAGACCATACATACCAACACTTTCCTGACAATAAGGTTTACGGAATGGGCACGCCGACATTTGAGGCAATTCCAGAAGTGATTAAAAAGGCAAAAAGTGAGGAAACTGCCAAGCTATTCGTGATCGTCACACGTGCAGACCCAGTTTGCTACCTCAAAACGGTAATTTGGAGGGGGGCTGATAGATAGATCTCCCCGATGGAAATGGCAGTAATACACATGCCCATGCCTGGTGCTTCCAAAGGTTGCCGCCGTGACTCATTTTTTTATTATGATATCCGCTCAGGAGGAAGGCAAATCCCTTTCGTTTTCACCAGCGATGCGCGCCTCCCCCATGGCAGAGATTAACATGACATGTGCGGAGCCCGCAGCAGCTGAGGGCGAGGTGCGAAACTTTTTTCATTTTAAAGTATTTCTACAACAAACCTCCGTACAGTGCAGCCAAAATACTGCAATATGGCGCGTCTTACGGCTTTTTGCAGTTCATCATCATCATATCCTGGGGAGAGTGGGCTGGGAGAGTATGTCTGAAACACGGACGAATTTGATCATCCCCCCTAAGCCACTAGAAAAAAATATCGTCGCCATAGGTTTGGGGGAATAATGGCCAAGCGAAGCCACCACCAATACTGCAAACCATAAATTACTACTGCTTGTTAGGATGAGGAGAAAGGCAGCGTGTTTTCGCAGTTGTCAACTTCCTGGGTTGAGAAAGTTGCTAGTGCTAGCTCTGGGGCGGTCGTGTACGTAGCTGCCAACGGCGAGAAAAAGGTATTAAATAGCGCAAATGACGGGAAGTGGAAAAAGCAATGAAATTTTAATACGATCGGAAATGAGGAGGAGCAGTCAACTTGAACTGTATAAGAATGCTTCTTTGTGACACATCCGAAACTGATCAATAGGAGATGAAATTGGAAGGAAAAGATGCTGGGTTAATGAGCTTGATGACGCCTAGAGCTGCGCCTGAGGAGGGCACGCCTGGGCCTGCTGAAATTAAGAGTGCCCTCGCACAATTCGCAGAAACAGAGGTTCTTTACTGCTTCATTGAGGGATATTCTCTCTCTCTCTCTCTCTCTCTCTCTCTCTCTCTCTCTCCGCACACACACACACACACACACACATAATTTTATCATCATCATTATTTCATTTTTTCACGACAGGATGAAGCTATGATGCCCGTAGAATTCGCACACTTGCCATTACCACACGCCGCTGTCTTTGCCCCTGAGCACCTGGACGCGATCATAAAGGTGGCTTGCTTGCTCTTAGAGACTAGAAATGAATGCTGCTATACGTTTCGTAGCCTGTGTGCATCTTGTTTCCATCGCACACGAGATGATGCCTAATAATTGCAACAATGCTTAGGTCCTCAAGGCGCGAGACTTCGCGACAGAAGCGCTGGCGTTCTTGAACCGAGACGGCCAGGTACACCATAGATATAGCAATGCTCCTACGATGTAGTTCCCGCTGGTTGACTGACTCTTCTTCATATCACATCCACCACCCATCATACACAGGGAAGCGTGCCCCTTGCCATGGTAATGGCAGGCCTCTTCCACCTCGTCAAAAACCCTCCTGCACCGGCTGAGGGTGATGAAGCGGCAGCGGAAGGTATTGATTTTGCCATGCTGAATTCTCGGAAAGGGAAATGGTGATTGAGGAAGAACCTGATGGGAAGGGTGGGATACCGGATTGTTATAAAAAGAAGCAAAATTTTGAAGAAAAAATACTTAACACTCTGTGATGCACATCAGGCGGCGAGGAGGAAAAGAAGGAAGAGGAGGGCGATGAGGAGGCTAAACAGAAGGCAGAGGAGGAACAAAAGAAAAAGGAAGAGGAGGAAGCGAAGAAACCTGCTGACATCACAAAAGGAGAGTTTCCTGCCATCGTTGCAATTGTGGAGGCTATCGCCGATAAAAAGGGCCAAGCATATAAGGATGATGTGGATGCAATGGTATCTTGTGACTTCCACTAACTTAGAACACTTGGCATCGTGTGTTATTCTTTTGCATCTGTGTACTCGCGCGTGGGCGAACAAATGTAAATGTGAATGTGTGTGTGTGTGTGTGTGTAGTTGCCGGTTGAGGGGATGGAAGCATGTGTTATTTAGACGAACTTATGTGAATCGAATCAATCCGACTTACATTGCTCCTTCCTCTTTGCTCTCCCCAATGGCTCCTTACGGTTTCTTCTAGATCAAACGATCCAGTCAGGCAGATATCGTGAATAAAACTCTGGAATACAAGGACCATTATCTCGCCACCAAAGGGGCATCAGAACAGGTTATTCATTCTAGTAGGAGCAACCGTTTTACAAGTGTTGATACGAGACATCCAAAGATAATGATGATGATGATGATGATGATGATGACTGCCGCAAATCCACATATGATAGATAGAATGGTAATCGAGGTGGAAGTGCCGGGTTTCCTCAATTCCAAAATAGTTTTCTTGTCTGAAACCTTGGAGATACCAACCACAATAACATTTACCTCCTTCAGGCTGCAAAGGGACTCACAGCTGCGCGAAAGTCGCTCAAAACATATGCAGGATTTATTCTTGCGTTCGTCTACATGAAGGGAGAAGGTGAGGCAGAAACAATAAGGAATACTGATGTGGACCCATGAACACAAAATCACGAACGAACAATGAATTGAGAATCGATCCCTTTCAGGCAATCTCGACAATGAGGAGTTATCGTTAAAGACATGGTTGGAGGCCCCAGAGCAGAAGGCATTCAAGGAGGCTTTCGACTCGATCGATGAATACACATTCGAATAAGAAATGGATTGACTTCATAGTCGTAGATTTGTAGTGAGGAAGGCAATAATAAACGATAAGTTGAGATTGACGTTACATTAGTATCGTCTCGTTTTGCACCACTTAGTATAGCGCATCCGATGCTGACGATCAGTCATAATGTATCCTGCATTGCAATATCGTCGATCATTACACACCACACAATACGAATTCAATTAATTGCGAGGCACCAGTCCATCACACAGCGCGCACGTGCATAATAATGTGAAGGTGCGTCTATTGTGCTTTCTCGTGCTTTCAAGCTGCCCGCTTGCGCCTGCTACGCGTAGTCCAACCAACTTCTGCCATAAGATCTGCAGCGTGTGCTGTACGTATGTGATTATTGCGACCGTACGTAGATGCTTTATCAATAATTAGCACGTCGTAGCCCGTTATTCATTACATGCATGTACGGTCAAGTACGCACGCGTAGGGCTGTGCGCCGCCCGTGACGACGCGAATGTAATCGATAGCGTGCGCATATATATCTAGATATGCTGCTTGTATCCTAGCTAGTACAATAACGGAGCTACAGGCGTTTAACCCTCGCTATGTGTGTGTTTGTATAACATCATTGACAATGTATATACGGCCATTAGCTGGGCCACGAATAGCTCGAGCATTATAGTGCAATCTAGGCATAAAAATACAGCTTGTCACATCTAGAACTTTGTAAACGTAATGCATGCGCATGCAGTATACGTGAAAGCTTGATGTTGTAGAGTTCGTCGTTCGTGGCGAGAAACTTGCTACTAATACTTTTAGGTTCTCCATTAATCGTCGCTATCATCACTGTAGTCTTTGTCTCGCTTTTTCTTCTTCGATTTCTCCTGCAAACACCACATAAGCATGCTTTTGTAAATGCAAAAATTAATGGGCGGAATTATCCCACACATAATGCTGTCGCTCCTTTCCATCGCAAGAAACAGTGAACATTTTTTCATTTTTTCGTACGATTATTACTTTCTTACGGCGTTTCTTTTTCTTCTTGGACTGCTTGTCCCTGTGCTTCTCATCCTCATCACTGCGGCGAGACGGCGAGATGTTAGTTAAATTGTGAGAAACGCTTAATGCACCTGATCATTGCACTACAAACATTGTTATTTTATCACCTCCTTCCCCCGTAATCATCATCGTCCCTGTCCTTTCTCTTCCTGCTATCTTTACTCTCGTCTTTCTCCTTCTGGTTAACACGCAAATCGCATTAACACAACCACACGTGTAAAGCTAAGACACATCCACACGCGTAAATATGAATATTAAATCTGTACGCTTATGTATTACATTTAGGTATATTACCTTCTTCTCTTTCTTCTTTTTCTTTTTCTTTTTCTTCTTCTTTTTCTTTTTCTTTTTTCTTCGTTCCTCCTCGGAGTCATCAGACCTTATATTCGAGTAAGAAAGAAACATCATTGAGCGGTATTACTACCTTGGGTGGAAAGCACGAAAGCAGTTCAATTTATGGAGACATAAATGTGGTAAGTACTCGGATTCTGACGAGATATTTGCTGCATATGCCCTAAGGAAAACGATAGGGGAGAAGAGAAAAAGAGAAGAAAGAGTTTGAGTTTAGATGGAAGAAGTATTAGTATTGAACAAAATTCCCGTCTCGGCCACTTCGCGTTGTCGCTAGCGGATCAACGGATAGTGGGCTCCCAAACAACCCCCTTCCATACTCCAACCAGCAACTTTAACATCCCTTTCTTTTATTATTACTTTATGTTTGGAACTGCCAGATCATCCGAGTCGCTCGACGTACTGGAAATCTCATCTTTCTGAGTATCGAAGGAGTACAAGGTGGTAAGGAGGAGGATGGAAAGAAGTAGGAGGGATAGAAAGTGAAACAGATCATTAGAATGAAAACTCAAACCTAACAACGCTTCTTCCTTTTCTCTCTCTCTCTCTTTATTTATTAGGTTGTCAACAATAGTGAGCCCAGCTAATTTCGAAAAACAAATGCCAGCACGTACATCTTCCGTTTTCGTTTGCAAAAAGTTCCGGCATTGAAATGCCAGGTGGCCATCTCCACCGCACTTAGAACAGTGGCCCTGCAACAGCAGCAATCATCTGAGTTCAGGATACATGGAACAGCATAATATGTTCACTGACCTTTCTTGTCTCTGACGATGCTCCCGTGAGTTTGGCAAAGAGCTCGATCTGTTAAACAACACATAAAATGCCATGAGCCATGAGACACCGACGATCTTTTAATTTTGCTGATCATTCTCAGATTACCCCTCTCTTTCCAGCAGCGTCCATTTTTGGAAATGCCTCCTGTGCGCACTTGCCCGGTCCGGTCGCCCTCCCCTCTTCGGTGTTGTGCGGGTTTCTCGGAGGCAATAACTTCGCCAACAACTCACAATTTTTGGAAGTTTTTAGGGTATAAATACGCTCTTTTAGATCGACGATGAATATAATATCATCTATAAAAAACCAGCACACCCGTCCGAGACAGACCACAAAGATATTCTCAGTTCAGAAAAAGGACCAAAGAGGGGATTGAGCAGACGACTAATAAGGCATTTTTACATGCGAGAAACATCTAAGAGACAGACACGCTTTCGGCGGGGCAGGACGAAGTTTCCCAAGCAAGTTGTGCGCGCCCACCCAACTCCAACTGTCGAAAGGAACGAGAGTTAGTTGCACAGAGTGCAAGGCTCAGTAAGGAGAATGGGAGCCAGCATGCAGAAGGCCGCGCGAGAAGCGGAGGAGAAGTATATGAAGGGAGAAGAGCCGCCGATTCTGAGCGAGAAAGGCCTGGAGGGAATCTCTAAACCTGCATGGATGGAGCAAGACCCCTTCGTCAAGTAGTATGGGAGAGGGAGAAGTGTGGATCTGGATTGACGAGTTGATAAGTGGCATAACCTCAAAATGTCTGATGACTTGTATACAGGTATGAAAACGATCTCCCCTCTGCAAAGAGTGTCGCAATGGCTACGACCGCAATTTCACTTTGCGGAGGCTTCTTGCTTTACCGATGGAACCGCCATGCTGGGAGAATCGTAGACAGGCATCTCAGAGAAATAGTAGTGCACAATTTTCTGTAAATCTAAAACCTATTTTGCAGCCATTCGAGATTTCTCAAAATAGCTTCTTCTCTCCGTCAAAAATGTATTGAAAATTGAGAATCACTTCGACACAGGAATGGGCAAAGAGGAGACGATTGCCCCTTCCACAGGTGGAAGAAGCGAGTACTGGGGAAGCGGCATGGATAGGGATGAGAGCCCTTGGTATCATCATGTTGCATCGATGAACAAATAAAAGCATTACATTGTACCGCCATTCAAGCTATCCGTTTGTTCAGTTTATGGGACAGTCCTAAGCACAACGACGTTCATCGCCGCTGGCTCATGGACAGCACACTACTTAGAAGTTAAAAATACCCATGAATTTGCCGAGCGCATGAAGGGTTTGCTTCGTGGTAAGAGGGAACAAATGGAGGAGCAATCCAAGTGGCTCAAAATGGAGCCTACCAATCAAAAGTAAACGTTTGCCTACGTGAGCGTTATATGCATGAATCGTGCGTTTCTGTGGTGTGCGTGTACGTGCGTGTGTTTGTGTGTGTGTGTGTACAATACTTCCACAAATAGCAACGTCACGACCTTTCCTGGGAAGGTTCTCTCACTTAAAAATTGATTCTATCCTACCTTCTTATCATCGCAGTGAGGAGATATCCGGAGGGCCTGCTGATGGGATAGGCCAAAATAGTGGCGACATCGCCAACAACGATGAGAATGATATCCAAGAAGGTTTTGATCCATTAATAGCCTTGTTTGGAAAAGAACTTATGGAGAGTTCAGCTGAAAATGAGGAGGGCAACCGGGGGGGGAAATCAACGGGCAAAGTTGGCGAGAATGATAAATAGTTTGTACAGGTACATCATCGAAGCACACTGGTCTACGTTTCGCTGTCATATAAATATTGATACACACAAAAACACACACACACACACACACACACACTCACACACATATTCTAATTATGTATACATTTGCATGTATATATTATTAATATATATATATATATATATATATATATATATATACCAGTGTGTGTGTGTGTGTGTGTGTGTGTGTGTGTGTCTGAAAACATATACTATCGTATTCCTCAACTTGTAATGCATATCCGGATAAAACCAATATTAGCACAATTTTTAGGTTCGATCATATCGTATCCTGCTTCCAATCTTGCGTCATGCAATATACTTCTGTTCTGCAGCAGTGCGAGAGTGCAGAGACACATATTTCCGTATGCAATGCTATGCTATGCTAGCTTAATGCTATAAAATACATTACATTAGTTCGCGAAGAGACCGATCGAACAGTAAATCCGCCAAGTAAAAATATTGGTCTTCGCTTATAATTACTTGCTCATCACACTATACACAACGTAAATGATGTCCTATACGCTCAGCATAAAGACATGGCAGCCTCATCGACCAGCTCAGCATATTGTGCAAATGTGTTGATTGTTGATTGGTATCAAATAATAACTGCATGTCGATCACACATTACGTACAGGCAGAATGCAGCATGTCACGCACACGCTCAACATTGGGCTAGTAGTTACCTTTGCGTGTGGCCAGCTTAGTAATAATGCTTCTAGCATCGCATCATCATTTCGACGCTAATATGTGCATAGACTAGCTGAGACAGAGATAACGAGACAAGTCTGATATACTGACGATAATCAGACGTAGTATAACATGCACGCCCGTTATAAAAATGCGTAGTGTGTCATTCACTTAGCATATGCATGTAGTGCGTAAAGCGTTGGAATGCAAATATGCATATAGCTATAGCGCAATATTGGGTGCATGATGGCTACGCATATAAACTACATACAAAGAATAACACACACACACGACGTATATTTGTATCAGAATGCTTACATGAATCGCATATATAGAGAAAACTTCCGCATCAATACGGCGCATGGATATTATTGTGCTTAAATTAAATCGATATTCTTCTCGCGGAATTGCTTTTGCCTCATGAAGAAACAGTTTGCGATCGTTATAAGCAATACTTACTCAGTCTTTGGCTTTCTCCACAGGCTCTTAATGCTCTCTGTAATTCCCGGTCCGCACATATTTATTTTCATGATTCCGAAGGCAGTTACAAGGGTCACAAGCGCGATTCCGAGCTTTACTGTGGAGCGTGCAGTGCCTCGCGGGACATAATCTTCTGCAACAAGATTCAAGCATACGTGGGAGTGAACAGGAATCATCACTCCCATTGCGAGATCCACAGGGTAGTTGAGAATGGAAGGGCTCAGAAGGAAAGCCGCCGGTGTAAGGACGGCCAAGCCAATGTTTGCTTTATGGTGGATATCAGTCACGCTTAGGTCCATCAAGGCTGATGTTGTCTTCTTCATCGCCTGCCCTGCTGTGGTATTTCCCACCTTATCTTCCGTACTAAACTTTCGGACAGTCGTGAATGCAATCCTTTCATGGCGAACGAGAGTCAATGATGACCTCAGGCATCTTCGTGTGAACAGCATTATTGGAAGGGAAGGGGGGCGGGTCGCGGAGAAATGGAGCGCGCCGATATTTTTGCTGCTGTTTTCCGAAACTACAAAAGGACCCAAAATCCGTGGATAAACCATAGTGCGACAACACAATTGAACACAAAAACCTAAGAATAGCATTCCCCACCACACCGTTGCCCTTAAACGGCCTATCGAAAAATGACCATGAAACATCCTAGTTTACGCGAGGTCTCGGAAGTTTTAGCGACAATGTCGGAAAATGAGAAATGAAAGACTGAAAGTGAATACTACGAAGTATACAGCCTAAAATATTGACAGATAAATTCTACAAAATATACCTGGCAGAACACTGTCTATGAGCCGATCATTAACGGAATCAAAATGGAGCAACCAGCCCTCCGCACGGGCGGAGGCAACGGCTCGACTGATACCCTCTCGGTTACATTTGATTGTTCTAATCGGGTATCAGCGCGTTATTCCTCTCATTCTAAAGACATTTTCTTTCACTTTGGAAGGATTCGACCAAGCAGGACATAAGTGGCCCTCACTCTCCGAGGGTGAGCGTACTTTTGTGTGTCTTCAACGAAGAGGACTTAGTGGAGGCTGCCGTAGAAAATATCATCCAAAAGCAAACGATATTCGCAAAGGGGGGCCATAGCCAGAAGGGAATCGAACGAGCGGTACCACATTCTTATGCTGCGCCCGCCTTTGAATAATGACTTGTGAGTAGTGCTACTTGGTTGGTATCGCTTAGCCGTCTCCCTGTCTGAAGTAACTTTATCACCTGCTTGCAACATGTAGGAACTAGTCATTGTTAATGATGGTTCGAATGATCGAACAGCTGAGATCTTGAAGACCCTTAAGCTCAAATATAGCGACCAGATTCGTGTGCTGCAGAAGGTGGGGAAATTCGTGATAGATCATGCAGCACACACTCACTTAAATGAGGAGGCCATTGCAGGCTCCTTCTTTGCTAACATATTATTTTCCACATTTGGTAACATTTAGAAACACGAAGGTCTGTGTGCAGCGCTGAACTTTGGTCTTGACAACATCAAGTCCCCATACATTGTACGACGAACGAAGGAGGAAAGAGAGGGGGGGATAGAGGGGAGGGGGGTGGGGGAGGGTTGAATACTAATACGCGCAAATATCAGCACTGTCTTCTCATCTTTGTATTTCCTCTTTGTATAGGCGAGAGCTGATGCGGACGACATCATGGAGCCGACCCGTCTTGAATTGCAGTTAAGATTTCTCCAAAACAATCCGGATATAACGGCCGTTGGAACAGCTGTAAACGTAGAGCCATTATTAGCCCCTGATCGGGATGCCAAAAAGTGTGCTGGAGGAGCTATTTCTTCATCAAATCCGAACGTTAAGAATGAGCCCCGCCGTCATCATCAGGATGGTGATAAAGACGACAATGAAGATACTGAGGGTGTTTCTTGCAGCAATGATGGCAGTGCTACTGTCGCAAAGCAAAGCCATCGGCGCCACATTGCGTTTCCAACGCACCCTCTCACCATAGCATGGACGATGTTTTTCTATTGCCCGTTGGCTCATCCCTCGGCGATGTTCTCACGAAGACAACTCCTTCGTGTTTCGAGGCCTGTGTACAGAATAGTCAGCTCCTCCTCCTCCTCCTCATCATCAAAATTCCAGGATAAGAGAAGTGACGATAAGGGAGGGCAGGAGAAAGTAATCGATGATGATAAGGATGAAAGGAAGAACGGTGGACACGAGGCAGCAGCAGCAGCAGCAGCAGACAAGGTCACAAGTAAGGAGAAAGTGGTAGGCTACGAGCACTGTGAGGATTATGCTTTGTGGCATAGATTAGCCATAGAAGGAGGCCACCGGTGAGTAGTCAAATACATTCCTCAATTCTTCTGAGAATAATCTGCTTACTAAGAGGTACGTTTTATGGCTTTGTTGTGTGATATGCGACGAGCAGACTCGCAAACTTGCCGTCACCTCCTTTAGTGACTCTGCGCAAACGACCGAATAGTATATCATCCCTCCACAAGAAGGCTCAACGAGCGTCGTCAATCGCCATTATTCATCACAGTCTTAAGGCTCTGCTGCCGCCTCCTCAAAAGGTAGTGTCGTAGCAGTTGAAGAGTTGACCTAAGTGAAAACGGTATTCAGAAGATGAGAGGCTGATTTTCTTCTTTTTACATATTATCACCCTTTGCAGGAAATGGACCCCAGCGTCTCTTTAGCTAGGGTGGCATCTGGGTTCTTTAACCCCCAATCTCTCCAAACGCCAACGGACCTTTACGCTTGTTTCTTCAGCATCAAACAGCTGGAGATGGTATTACTCAAATGGGAGGAGCACCGTTGTCGTCAGCATAACCATGATAGCAGCACCAACTTGGAAACTACTGCCAGTGAAGAAAAGGAGGGGGGAGGAAGCCAGAAGACAAAGACCACGACAGCGATCAGCCGCCCCAAAACAGCAGCAAGAAAGGATGCTGAAAATTGGATACGCTCGGACGCAACGAAAAGATTAGGAGAACTTGCGGTCTTCGGTATGCAGAAATTTCCAGGACATTCTCGCACAAATGACATGTGGAAAGAATGGGTAAGCCGGGATCCCTCCGCTCTTCTCTCAGGATTGCTTGCTATGAAACAGAAGAGCTAGTCTCTTAACGCGTTGGCTAAATACCTAAGTTGGGCGGCAAACCGTTGCATTGGCGTAGGAGCGTAAACTTGCATGTAAAGCTAAAGTTCGGGATATGCGCCGATGTAGCGAGGCACATATAATATATGTTGCGCATATGAGACGGATGTAATGAAATGGTCAAATTTAAATTAATCATTACATCCGTCTCATATATCCTTGTTCATTGCTACGAATATCATAACGCACTTTCTTTGGAAACGGATTCATTGCTTAATTAGAGACATAAAATATGTATAATATTACTTTGTCTACTATCTTATGTAAAAGTCTTTCTTTTTTTTAGTTTTGTGTGTTCAATAATAGACACAGTAATACCATGCATAATTTCACATGGAGCGAGCTGTGTCCATGCACAGCGTATGTTGCTGAGCTGTGTGTGTAGTGCATCGTGGCTACTTTGCTAGCTAGCCAGCACGCACATATGCTAGGTGTATATAGGATGTTATAGCACCGCAGCTGTTCTAGATTTCGATCCTACCCTACACGACGGGACTGACGAAACAGAGTGCCGCGCCCATTTATTCATGCGCTAGTATCAATATCGTTTTCATGAACACGCGTATACGCGAAGGCGCTACGATGTAGAGCTTTTTAGCGCTGTGTCATTCGCACGAATATAAGACATGATAGGGACCCAATACATTCTTTGATTTGCTTTGCTATGCGGTAAGCATGCTTCTGAACATCTTTTGGCATCATGACAACACATTCAGTGGAGTAACATGCAATACTCTAGTGCAAGTAGTCTTCACACTTTACTCTGTCTCATGATTATCCCTCGTCAAGGTTGCTATGTGGACACACCATTTTGCCCCCTTTTCTTCCAATTAGGTACTGGGCGCTCGCCAGTATCTAAAATTCCGAGGCGAATCATCCGAGAGATTTCACAATCTACGAACATAGTATCGACAACAACAGAATGCTTCTCCTCAGCATTGAATTCATCAAATAGTACCTACCGACGCGAAATCTGATCTGCGCTACAATGGTCATTCTCTCCTCGCAGTTCCTTTCTTTGTTATGTGAAAGAATCTTGTTCTATTTCCCCCCTCCTTCCCTCCCCTCTCGCCTGGTGAGCGAAAGAGTAGCGAACTACGCTATACGCTGTCACCACCGCCAAAGATGCTACTATACTACTACTACTACTACTACTACTACTGCTGCTACTACCTGCTTGTTGGCGGAGTCTTTGCTGGGCCTCTTCGATCTCAAACACTCTCTCCAGTACGTCTCTCGGGTTGTGACGGCTAATGTAGGTCATGTACCTGTGCACGCTCGCCTTATCATCCTCCGTGTCCTGTTGATAATGTGCACACACACTCATTTAGTAAGAGGTCGACGTTTTGCAACGGAGAAGCAACGTATGATGGGCGGGCTTCATTTCAAAGGGAAGGGAGGGGGGGGGGGGGTAAGCAAGATAATGATGATGTTGAGAGAGAGGGTGAGAGATAGATAGAGATAGATAGATAGAGAGAGAGAGAGAGAGAGAGAGAGAGAGAGAGAGAGACTACCCTCCTTCCTGATCCCTCCACTCCCCCCCTTCACCAAAGTAACTATAGTTCGCATTGATTCGTACAGGATTACATCATCATCATCATCATCATCATCATCATCAATACGCCATTCACACAACCCACTCACCATGAGTCTTTTCTCGAGCGATTGAAACACCTCCGTCAAGGCATTAAAGCAGTCGTTGTCTCGATTTTGCTGGTGCTGTTGCTGCTGATGCTGTTGGTGTTGATCATGAAAACTACGGAATTGACGAGGATATTCCAGGCGATCTTGCTGCTGCTGCTGCTGCTGCAGTTTATGATGTTGCCGATGAAACTTATTCGGATCTGATAACGGTGTGCGTGGAGGCGACATCAACGAGGAGGAGGAGGAGGAGGAGGAGGAAGGGTAGAAGGACATTGCTAATGCTGATGATGATGATGCAGCAGAAGAAGCGGCGGTATTAGGAGCACCAGCACCCAATGGAGTGGTAGCCGTGGTGGTAGTTGCTGCTGTTGCTACTGCTGTGTTATTTTTAATAGACGCAGTCGTCGTCATTATCATCCTATTTCTCTTTTTCCTTCTTTGATCTGCTGAGGTGGCGGTGCTGCTGCTACTTGGGATCTGAGCGGGAACGAACCCAGCCTGAAGCATATCTGCAGCTGTTCGCTTCGCTCCTGCTACAGACATCGATAAGACAAGGAGAATGCAGCAACGACGAGGAGGAGGGCAAAGCAAGGAAATCAATGAAAAATACGACGCAAAGTATTTCCTACTAATGTGAAAGAAAACGCGAGCGTAGCGTGGGTGGTATTTATTGTTGAGGAGACGTCTAAACAGCAATTGTCATTGGCACCGTCGTTATTATCATCCTCATCATCCTCATTATCATCATCATCACAACCACACCCATCGTCATTCATCCATTCTTCACCTGAAGAAGAGGACGGAAAGCCACTTGCTCCGTTTCGGAGTCGGGATGATGAAGATGGCGACGATGAAGATATTCGCGAAGATGGCGGTGTGAATCCTCTTCCTCCTCCTCCTCCCCCTCCCCCTCCTCTTCCTGAGTAGGAAGCACTACTACTACTACTCCTACTACTACTACTGCTGCTGCTACTACACCCACTATTAATATTATTAATTTCCTTTTTGATAGAGTACCCTTCATTTCTGTTTATATGGTGGTAGTAGTGGTGGTGGTGGTTGTGGTTGCTGCTGCTGCTGCTGCTGCTGCTTGGGTGTTGTTGTTGTCGTCGTCGTCGCGATTGATGATTATTAGGAAGTTGATGCTTCGCCGTTGTTGTTGTTGTTGTTGCTGCTGTTGCAGATGTTGAGGACGTGGATGATAATGATGGTAATGGTGGTGACGGCTGCAATGAAGAAGACGAAGAAGAAGATGGAGAGGGCATTGAAGAGGCTGCTCTTTGCTGCTGTTGCTGGAGCATCATCAGCATCGTTGGTTGGGAATGGGGGTAGATAATGACATTCGTTGGCACTGCCAGAGGAGCAGCACGAGGAGTTTTTGCTGTTGCGTTTCGATGCTGCGATTTCTCCTCCTCCTCCTCCTGCTGCTGCTGCTGATGATGATCACGTAGTCGATACTGTGATATCTGTTGTTTTTGTTGTTGCTGTTGCTGCTGGTGCCGCTGCTGTTGCAATTGCTGTTGGTCTGTGTGGGTCTTCTCTGGGGTCACAGCTTGTACTTCGACTTCAGCAGCAGCAGACTGGTGGGGGGCAAGCAACCTCCGCTGCTCTTGATGCTTCTGGGATGCGACTGGAGTTTTCTTCCTCATCGTCGCAGTAACTAGCTGCTGTCCCCTGCGTCTTTTGGAATCCTGGTGGTGGTGGTACGGCTGCTGTGATGACTCGAGAGAGCGTGATGATGATGATGCAGAAGACATCAAAGACGACGGCGAGATTGAATAATTCAAAGTGGAACCATTAAGCTCCCCATGGCTATAACCAGCTCGGTGGGGGGCAGCAATGATGGTGGTGCTGCTGTTCGTCGGGCTGTTGCTGCTGCTTTTAGAAAATGGAGGCGAAGTCTGCTGGGCACATTCAAAGCGTTGCTGTTGTTGTTGTTGTTGTTGCTGCTGCTGCTGTTGTCGCTGGAACTGAAGAGGATGAAAATACTGCTGCCTCCTTCCGTTTGGGGTACCACCATCGGTGTTGTGACTCGAGGGTCGATGCTGTTCTTGATGTTGTTGTTGCAGCTGAAGATGATGATCTTGGTCAATGAATCGTTCACCATAACCTTCGTTCTGGCGAGAGGAGGGTCTACCGTATTTGGGGATATGCTCATTTCCATGGTTGTTGCTCTGATACTGATGTGGGGGCAGGGGGGGAGGAGGAGAAGGAGCGCAAGGCAGCGGTTGCAGATATGATGTCGTTGATTGCTTTCGATGTCCTGCGTCCCCTAGCTGCTGGTGCTGCTGCGAGTGGTAATGTTGGTGATGGCGCTCTGTAGCTTGGCCTCTGCTTCCTCCATTTCCAGCATCATAATTCCGTTGGGGGGGGAGAGAGGAACCTGCAGCAGCTGCCGCGAAAGCAGCAGAACAATTTGAGATAGTCGTCACCCCAGAGGATGCAGGTCGTGTAATAGCCGTTGCAGCTGGAAGATTGATCGCCCCGGCCTGCCCTTTGCCCCCCCTCCCCGTTTTCGGCGTCATAATAGTGCCAAAGAAATGCGCTTTGGGCTTCTTGAGATGGGAGTAGCGGGGAGAGATTGCTGTTGGTGAAGGAGGCGGTGGGCTGATAGTCGGGGGTGTGGGTGTCGATGCACTGCCCATAGTCGTGGGGGTATCCGCACGTGAGCTGCTCGTGGAAGGGGTAGTTGACAAGTTGCTGCTGCTATCGAAGTGGATGATGGCGACGATGATTACGCGCACGACACCACGGCGACGACGACGACGACGGACAACGAGAAAATAAGGAGGACATAAGTATTCTTGCATAATGGAAAGAACGAAAGATTGAAACCAATTCAGAAGCTAGTTCGATTTCTGTTGTGTGGGAAGTGAATGCACACACATTTAACATGCTATGATTGACTGCAAGGTTTCTCTATGTGCTAAAGAATCGCTGGCTGATGATAAATCATGAGACAGCAGCAGCATATAAACTTGCTGTAGCTTGCTAAACTTGAACCATATACACAAACAATTACAAGTATCTATCCTACTAGGACTTACTTCGGGAAAATGGGATGCATGCTTTCGTTCTGATAGCAACACCATAGATAATGTCAACGAACATATATGATATTTACGTGTTTATGGTGATGGTGATGATGATGATGATGATGATGGATGGCGAAGGTATCCATAAGCAACATCTGCAGTACAGCTAATTCATTGGGGAACTCTACTATCGCCTACCTGGACAAAAATAGCTGCCGGAGCCATGAGAATCGTTCTAGCAAGCGTTGCTGGGTCTTTCTTCAAGTGCCTAGAAGGTAAGGATTAGGGAATGAATTCAATAGAAGAAGATATATTGTGTGGGGAGAACATGGCCCAGACCAGCATACCATTTCATGGGTATTTCATGATGGTAATCTATTCGCTTACTAAGAGTAGGCAGCTAGCGTATCATATTGTACGCTGATGTGATCCTGCTGCAGTATTTCCCAGAAAGTATATTTGTCATGATCATCATCATAATCATCATCATCATCATCATTATCCTCATTCAGTATCCTCATTGGTAGAAGTGAAACCATTACTTGCTGCGAAGGTGCGACTGAATGCGTTTTTCTCGGTCAAGCCGAATACCACAAACACCGCAATGGTACCTAGGGACACATTATCGTCCGAGTAATACCGTATAAATTCGATATTATTGCGGCAATACATCAGCTTATCGAAAAAAAATTAAACTTATGCGATCTCTCCAGCCCTACCAGGTCTTGCGCCGTTCACGGCCATCTTGAATCATTGACATTTTGCTCTTATAGTAGCGCAGGCCGCGGTAGGGAATGCCCTTGAGGTCCTTAATCGCCGACGGGCCGTTCATCTGGGCTTGCTCGCTGTGCTCTCGCAGTACACTGCACGTTGAACGTTGAGAAATGCCCGCGAATTCCCCTCGATCTTCTTGCCTGTCCGAAGTTGATCCTTAGCAAAGCTCTGCAAGTCCCTCTCTGCAGAGGATGAAAATTTTTGCTGAATTAAGGAATCAAATATTTCGCTACGGGCAGATCATCGAGTTCAAAGACGAACGAAGCATAATCTCATCAACCTTTCCTCAACGCCTTCGTCACCAAGTATAGTGTGTGTATTAGATGGACACAAAAAGCATATTTGTTTTGGATGGGGAGGGTCTGCGATCGTGTGTTCAAGGGATATGCTTCTGAAATAAGAGCGCTTCTATCTACGAGCTTTGGCAGAGGTTGGAGGCTCGAAGTTCACTGATATTCTTCGGCTTCGCAATCACCGTACATTTCTTCATCTGCGACATAAGCGTCTTGATAGTCGTACAGCATCAGTCTCATTCTTACCCGATGAATACCCAGGAAATGGTACTTTATTGTGGTGCCAAATATGTCTGTGCATTCGAGCGAATTGCCCACGAGTAACCAGAATTTAACGCAAGGGTTTTGCCAGGGACGAACGCCGTAAACGTGCCCTGCCCGCCAATTTTTTTTTTTTTTTTCGGCCGAAGCGACAGGGGCATTTGCGTAAGACGGCAGAATTTCGTAAATTCGCCGCCCAAAAATCGATATCCATAAGTTTATTTAATACGACAACATTTTTTCCTTGACGTATGTAAATCAAAATCGCTTGAAATTGAAACATGAAATTTGTTGTCTGAAGAATAACTCTCACGGCATACGTCTTTCGCGTCGGAGATTGGAAATCAAGGGCATTTCTGAAGTTTGATCTTGGAAAAATATCCTATTTCGAATATATACGACAATATATTATTGATGTCGCAGACTCAATAGAATTTCTCTTTCGCATCAAGTGTCCAACAATCATTTTCAACGGTCAGGCACCAGGATTGTACTGAATCGCTTCAGACGTTCTGTAGAAACTCGCAGAGCTCGGTTTGCTTTACAGGGAGAGCCTATCTGCACGGCTCACGTAGTAATCTAAGTGGGTTTCAACTCAACAAAGTTATTTGAAGACATTAGAGACCTTTAGCAGGCTGATCAGAACGAGATTTCAGAGGTGTTTGCTTACGTTCATTCTGGTGTTGGACCTTGCTTCGACCGACAAGGTCGATTATTTAAGCGAATGTGTTCACATCCAATGCACTGTTTAGTTGATAATTCATGTTTTACGACAACTGTAATAGGTCAAGAAACGTAAAAAAAATAGGTGATATGGAAGCCGATTTTTAAAATTTATTTTTCTTGACCTGAAAATTTGAATGAGCTTTACTAGCGGCTCTCGGAACTATTCCGCTCGGTGTTGTCAAACCCATCGGCCGGCTACAGAAAAAGTGTCGCAAATGTGCGCTATCCGACTATCACAACCCGACTTTTATTTTTTTTCCAGTTTCGAAGGTCACTTCCTGGTATATTAGGATCCTGAATACTTCTATCCATATTTCAGTGCTCTGGAAACCTCCAAGAACAGAACTGCGTCTGGATTATTTACATCAACAATAAAATCTACTGTAGCATCCTAAATATAACCCATATTTCTGGACAACTTCCAATATGAAAACATATGGATCAAAATCTTGTAATTAGTTCTATAGAGTCGGTGCATAAGGATAAATATAATCTTCGACGACTTCATTTCATTGTCGCATTGTATAATTACATCAATACATTATCTGTCGTTTCTGTCAAAGTTCAGACTATATCCCCTTGTTTCCCCTAACGCGGCACTCAGCACCATTCCCGATGCCGTTTCTGCGAAGAGAGCCCTTCCTATTCGTGGTTACGGCCCTGGCAACACTCGGTACAAATTTAACGTTCCAAAAAATGCGAGTAGACGGCAGGGGAAGGAGAAAAAGCCCAACACGTTCTCCTTGCTCGTAGATTTTATTCAGTTTGATATTTCCTCTCCCATTCTCTTTTCAACAAATCAAGAATCATCACTATTACAAAGCGATGATAGAAATCTAAAATAGGTATGGGTTGGATCCGTCCGATTCGCTCTTTCGAGACGAAGCGCTACTTAAGATTAGGCGGTTCTCGGAGAATTCCGCTGCCAAAGAGACAGCTTCAAAGCTTCGTTCGACCAAAAATATCATCCTTCGCAATTGTGCAAAATGACCAAGCGGTAGACTTGCTCGATACATATGTATAGTCGAGGGGATACATTTGATATGAGCCATATACAATCAATAGAGCTGGATATTCGATGATGACGAAGAGGAATCATTGAGCTTCGAGGAACAGGAGTTCCAAGTGAGTTTTCGAATTTCACAAACCAAGCATACACCCTCTCCTCTCCCCCTTCCTTTCATCCTGGCATGCGTGCATCTCTCTCTCTCTCTCTCTCTCTCTCTCTCTCTCTCTGTTTAACCCTTAGTACCACGTAAAACCTTACATGTATGCATCACCTGCTTACGAATGCACATATCTCTATTTTTTACACGTCAGAGTGTAGTAGGAATGGTTTCTGATAGATCTAATCCGAAGATATTTCTCAACTTTTTATCATCTTGGATAAGGTAATAATTGCGAACAAAAGAATGATTAAGTCTGAGAGTGAAACAACACAACGCTCCCAGAAGACACGCGGACTCACTCAAATAATAATGATTGCGCGTACTCAGATCCGAAGGCGGGAGCTTCAGTACAAAACTCGGATTCGAGTATTCCCAGGAAAGTAAAGGTAACGGAGCACTAAAAAATTTTGTATGACAACCTGTATTTTAGTTGTTGTTCTGTTGCTTTTTAGGTTGGCACCTTGTCGCCACAAGCTTGATAGAAAAAGACGAGGTGGCAAGAACAGAATTTAGAGAGGGATGGAGAGAGAGAGATAGAGAGATCGGAGTTGAGAAAGAAGGAGTGCGGGAAGGGGGGAAATTAAGAGGGCGAAGAGTTCGCCGTAATTGACATGAATAATATATGATATACGATGTATTAATTAACATGAATAATGTAGGATAATGTATGATATATTAACGATTCATTTTCTACCAGTGACAAACGACTACTTCTACACCTTATGTGCATCTTATTGCCTTGATTTTAAATCCTTAATATATCACCCCTCTCTGCTTCGTTGTTACCCTTAGACCCCACATGTAACTTCACATGCTCTCTCTCTCTCTCTCTCTCTCTCTCTCTCTCTCTCTCGCTCTCTCTCTCTTTCTCTCTCACACACACATACACAGAGCGCGCGCGCGCGCGCAATCTCACACAATCCCTAAACCCTCTAGGTGGTAATTGAAGTGCCTCCAAAGGTTCAGATCACCTCACATGGTGTACGCCGGCCATATACTGGCGGACTAGGTGCTTCGGGAGAGGGGATGGAAGGGAAAGATGACCCAAACTCTCGTCCACCGGAGTTTGTATCTAAGCTGATCTGGGATGAAGTGAATCAGGTTGTTATTGTTGCCATTATTAGTCATGGCATTTCTCACCGTCGAAGTAATATTCATAGGAGTGTATGGAAGGGGGCTTCGCGACTGCAGCTATCCCAATGGCTCTGGCCCTCCTCAGGGAAAGAAGGAGGTCGAGTATGCATATGCTATGCTTCGTCGCAACATAACGATGATGACGCACGCTAATAATGTGGCGGTCCCGAATGCTGCATGATCATTCATTTTAGGGGGGATGACTCTCCGATCCGTGCCTATATACGAGCGTTACCGAAATCCATACCATGTAGATAGGATCAAAGCACAACACTAACAACAACAAAAGGAGCAGTAGCAACAACAACAGCAGCATAGATCAAGACAGAGCCGCCTAAGCACGCATCTACCTTCATCGATGCCGAATACAAAATGAATACACACACACACACACACACACACACACACACATATAAATATATGTTAATATATATACATATATATATATATATATATATATATATATATATTATAAGATATACTGCTCAGAAGAACGAAACATGATAATGATAATGATGATGATGATGATGATGATGATGATAAATGACGACCGAAGATCATCACCATTATGCTCTCCCTATTCCTTACTACTGCTACAAATCATACTACAACATATCAAATAACAGCACATCCTCTGCTAATGAACCCATGGGAGTTGGAATTGCTCGAATCGCCGACACTAGAATTCGTGGTATTTACTGCCTTATCCACCAGGAATCGTATTTTGTTATTACACGCGTATCTCCCCCCCCCTCCCCCCCCTTCCCCTTCCCTTTCCATGTAATCAACGGCACGAGTAGGTTGAGGAGCAATCATCTCGTCTAAGAGATTTTTATCAACGGCATCTAAACAGTAGCAGCAGTAGCAGCAGGAAGACCTCCAGGCTAAAGGAGGTTGTTGTTTATGTTGTTATCACGACAACCAAAACAAACAAAGTAGCAGTAGAGCAACCACAACACAACAACAACAACAACGACGACGACGACAACGACGACGACGACGACGACAATGCCTGCTTCCTTGAGAAAGATGCACCATCCTCATCCTCTTCATCATCATTCTCCTCTTTTTCTTCATCTTTTCCCGTTTCTTCATCTTTGGCATTATCATTCAATGCCGGTGTTTACGTTAGGATCTCTTCGGAGAAAGCGCGGAAATAAGCATGGACGAATTTGGTGCTGTGGCGGCGGTGATGGTGGAGTTTAGGGTGTCATCGAAGATCACGATTATGGGGGGAGGAGGAGGAGGAGGGTTCTTGCGGTGCTGGATTTTCTCTTAGTTTTGCATGTGAGTGACATCTGTGGTACTTTGGTTGTCTCCCATTAACAGTGTGGGCTGTTACGGTGGCCATGGGGCGCGGCGTAAGTTTGGAGATAACGGCATTTAAACACAAAGGCACGTTGTTGTCCTTGCTGCCAACCCCCCTCCCCTCCGCCCCCCCCCCCCCCTCCCCTCCATATGCCATCAATGCACTCGTCTACATTATATGCGCAGAAGGATCGGTGCGTCCCCCTTCCAGCTCCATACCATCGACGACATCAACAGAAGCAGCTGCTACAGAAGATGCTGTAAAGGTGCGGTGTGGGAAGATGACGATAGTGATGATGAAGGAAAGACGAATTCGGACAGATGTTTTACCAATAGACTGCGAAGGAATAAATTGTCCATGTGTTGCTATTGAGTGCCCGTTTGCTATGTGTAGGGATATCGAATCGTGCCGATAATAGATTTAGCTCAAGTGGTATGTGTAATGAGATGATGAGGAGGAGGATGATGATATTACGATACTGATGATGATGATGATGATGATGATGATGGCGATTAATTGATTGATGGATATGAAAAAGAACAAAAATGATCAATTTTGCCTTGGTTATCATTAGCATCAGCATCAGCAGCATAATAACCTAACATGATGTTGTTGTTGTTGTTGTTGTTGTTGTTGTTATTGTTGTTGTTCTGCTGCAGGTCTCTCACAATCCCAACGCCGATATGTTCATTGAGGTTGCAGTTTGTAGTGATATGTTAGTGTGCGAAGGAGATGATAATAATAATGATGATGATAATGATTATAATAATAACGATGATGATCATTATGATGAAGATGTGGAGGGAGCGTGATACTGGATTGCTTCTATATTTCATAGTTTTCCAGTTAGCTGTTATTTAGACGTGCATGTTGTTTAACACAATGCTCGGTGCAGGCGAGAGGCCAAGCTGTTGGTCTGATGGCTACGGAGCCAATACAGCCTGGATCACCAATAACGTAGATATGCTATGATTACCACACGAACAAACACTGCAGCAACTGCAAGAGGAAGAAGAGACATGCTCTCTCTCTCTCTCTCTCTCTCTCTCTCTCTCTCTCTCTCTTTTGATATCTGCATCTCTACTCCTTTCTTTTTTCTTCCTTTCCTCCTCCTCCTCCTCCTCCTCCTCCTCCTCCTTAATTTGCCTTCGTTCCCCTTCCTTCCAGAATCACAAAAGGGGAAGCTTCAAACGACTATCTGATGCTCAACATAGGGTTATTAGCTGTGAATTCAATCATTTTGCCTAATAATCGAAAGAGAGACCATATATTCATTATCAACTATTGCCTTCACGTGTGTGATCTCTCTCTCTCTCGGAGGGTGTGTGTGTGTGTGAATGTGTGTGTTGTATTTCATAGGAGGGCCTTTGAAGAGAACCCATTCGACCGGATACTAGCGGTAGTAGTAGTAGTAGTAGTAGTAGTAGTAGTAGCAGTAGTACAAATAGTAGTAGTAGTAGTAGTAGTAGTAGTTATATCCCGGTATTATCAGCTCTAACAGCAGCAGCAGCAGCAGCGTGATGACGATGATGTTGCCATTCAATCGTGTTTGTCCTCCAGCAATACTGCCCCGACGACTTTGCTCGCGATGAATTCGATCCTGTAGGAGAGTGGGAATGGGGGGGCGGCAAAGGTGGTTCATCCTATCTCTCTTTCTCATGTTCTCTCTCTCTCTCTCTCTCTCTCTCTCTCTCTCTCTCTATGTCGCTATATCTGCCCTCTCTAACAACTCTCTTTCTGAACATTTTTCCCTGTTGATACGTTTCCATCGAGTTCGTGGTGTGCACGAGTGTGTTTGGTCATGTATCTTGCGTCTCCTTATCCTCCTCATCCTCCTCCTACCCCTCTTCCCGGGCTACTACTACTACTACTACTACTACTTCTACTTCTACTACAACTACTACTTCCAGGCGGCGGAGCAACAGACATAGAGCTCGATAAGAGGGTGGGGGAATGGCGCTCAAGACTCCTACGAAAACTTGTTCCAGGGTTAGCAGCAGCAGTAGCAGTAGTGAGAAAAACTGTTATTATTAGCATTCTTTTTCTCGGCTTGTTCTACCCTGCCCACGAGTGCCGTGCAAGAAATTGCACACGTGTACGTCTCTGCCATGCAATAGCACCTGGATATGAATACGCATATTGTATCATCACGTACTATATCCTCTAAGGTTTGAGAGCTCGAAGATACTCCAGTTGGGTGGGCGCGACAACGAAATGCAAAAGTACGTGCAGGGAGAATATCAAAAGAGAACACATCTGTGCTGTTCTTCGTGTATATTTCTGTGCATGCATGGGTGAAAAAGGGGGGGGAGGCATTCGTCCGTCCCATCCTCGTCGACGTTCGTTGCGGGTCTGGTCTCCCACAAGGAGCGATAAAAGGAGGAGGAGGAGGAAAATTGGGAGTTTCATAGTCATGGATATTGCTTGAGACTTGATTTGTGATAACAACTGCTTAAGGCTGGTAAAAGCGTGCCGCATTCTCTCTATCGATGACGAGGTACTACCATTACTCAACTACTGTTACTGCTACTACTACAACTACTACTCAAAACACACACACACACACACACACACACACAGAGAGAGAGAGAGAGAGAGAGAGAGAGAGAGAGAGAAGAGGGTTGTTAGTTAAGGGGGATTTTAGAAAAGATAAGATTAGGAAATGACCTAATCGCTTCTGTATTCACTTTATCTTCTTTGTTCACTCGCTTTGCTTCTCCCCCGCCTCCTCCCCTCCCCTCTCTACTATATATGTGCACACACGTGTGAAGTCTACTGCAGTGTTGTTTGACTTGGAGGGGAAAGGACGCTCCAGATTGGAGCGAAAGCAGGGCTTAGGACCCCAGGTTGTAGCCTATATATATATATATATAAGTATTTGAACATTTATAATATGCTTGTTCTTCCAGCTGTAACACCATTAGCCTTTACGAGTGTCGTCGTTGCTTTCAATTTTATTGCTATTTTGTCCTTTGCTGCATTTATGTGCGAAATCCCGTCAATCCCAGATCGAGGTGGATGCTCTGGAAAAGGCCCTTGCAATTGTGGAGACGGAGCTAAAGAGGTGCTGTCTCAAGTTTCATCTTGTCACTATTCGTCATCATCATCATCATCTTCATCAAAAATCATCCACGTATCCGTACACGCCCCAGGCACAGCACAACAGTCGAGGAAGACGAAGAAAGTTTGCTGTCATCGACGAGGTGTGGTAGCTTCAGATGATTTCGTTGAAGAATAAACAGAAGAGAGGAGTAGGAGGGGGGGCTAGTACCACACACGTTAGATATAAGCGAAGGGAGATATAATATCGTGCGTTCTCCGCCAAAGAACGATGAGCGACCACTCAGCTCGAGCTGTGTCGGCGTCGTCGTCGTCGTCGTAGTTGTCATCGTATGGGTAGATAGATATATCTCGGAGATGAAGAGCACTATTCACAACCATTACGTAGTAGAGCACAGTGACAGTTAATTTCGTGTGTATTTGGTTTTTGTGTAAATAAAAATGGGTGCCTGGCTCTCATGGAATAATCAAAAGATGTGATTTGACATTTGTGCACGTATCCCCTTACCCCCCCCTCCCCCCCTCCTTCTCCTCGGCTTTCTTACATAAGACATTTGACCCCTGCAGCTAAGGTTGTTGAGTCACCACAGAGAAACTGAGGAGGAGGCACGAGAGGGGGGATATAGAGCAGGATAAAATGTTGTTATCGAAGTTGCGTATCGCTCCGACTTTACCGGTTACTTACTTGTGTGCAGAGATTTGCGCACCCTGTAAAGATATGCATGGCGTGACGTTACTCTTTCGTTTTATTTCTACCTCTACAGGAGGCAGTGCGGTATCGCTTGGAAAGAAAGAGGAAGCTGATTGCAAGGTGAGGAGGAATCATAAACCATCAACACTATACCTGTAAGCAGGCAAGAGAGAGGGGGAAACTTAACGAATTGTTACGTCTGCACTCCAGGAGGCAACTGATTGAAATTGATCTAAGACGAGCGAAGAACGTCCTTTCGGCTGCATCGTCATAGCTGCTAGTGGTGCATCTCCACCACGCCATATATGCATGATAGGCCTACTTCGGGTTTTACTAAACAAGGAATCTTTTCGGACTGTGAAGTCTTCTTGTACGTTTGTTATTGAGGCTAGTAAATTTCATGTGCAGCTGCCAACACGCATACATGTTGGGTGGTATTTATGCTGTACGACCACTGGCACTACGTATAATATATAAAGACGCGGCTATAGCCGTATGGCTGCAGTGATAATAAATTGATGGTGAATTGCTTTTGACGTCATTCTAGAAAGAAATACTGTTCATGTCTAAGCTAAATGCAAACGCTGCTCCTCGTCGTGCATCTTGCTAGCTAGGTACAGCTAGGACAAATGCACAAGCTAAGTCTTTCCCTGCGTTCAGATAAACTGTACATCATGGCAAGATTCATAGCGTATGCTGTAACGTCCGTAGCGGCATTGTAGCTGTACATTAAGTTTCTAGAGTATGTATTTATGCATGTAGCTGTACGTAGTGCAGAAAATTATATTCTTTAGTCAAGACACTGTAGTTACGCAGACATGGCAATGTGTAGCAGCTACACTTTGCGAGTGCTTGCGCGAAGTGGGGTCACGTATCTTTTACGTGTATGACTAGACTATTGATATACAGGCACGAGAGCTAGCACAGCACGGACGACGCTAAGAACGTAACAATCCAGATTTTAGAGGCTTAAATACAGTGTCATAGGCATTCGATCATTCAGCGGCGGCGAGCGCTGTTGAGCCATCTTCCGCTATCGATCCGACCGAAATCGTGCTATTCTGCCTCTTCTTCTGAGTCGTCTTCTCATCCCCCCCCCCTTGCCCGTCCTTGCTAGGAGGGCCTGGGATCGTCCCATATGCTGCCTTGTTGCCGTGACCGTAGTTCGCCCTTGCCCATCTGCTAAGGAGATAGTCAGAGGAGGTCGAAGCATCACGGTGAAGAAGGCTGCTGGAGGTTAAGCTAACTGTGTCTCTCTGCTGTTCTTGACTGCGACGATCTGAGAGGTATATCTGCAGAAACTGAGCACCCAAAGACCCTTTGTGGCGTTGTCACATCGAAGCAGCACCAGCACCAGCAACAACAACAACAACAACAAACGGTAGTAGTAGCATTAGTAGGATTATCATCCGTCTTGAATGAAGTGGCTGTTATGATGTTGTAGAGAGAGAGAGAGAGAGAGAGAGAGAGAGAGAGAGAGAGATGGTGGTGTTTGAAAGAAATAAACGATAGAATCAAGGGGAAACCCTGTTGGTTGCTTTCATCGTAATTTTGATGAAATATTGACAACTGTTTTCATCCAGCAACAAGGCACTAGGCTTTGAGAGCAGCCTGTTGTGGTTGCTGTTGTTGTTGTTGTTGTTGTTGTTGCGGGATGACAACGATCCATCGATGAAATCATGGCATCGAACAGCGGTCATCGCAGTATTTTAACATTGTCATGTCGTCGTCTTTATCTCTTGTTGTTTCATTTATTCTACCAGCCACTAATGCAGCGCACGCAGAGAACATCGCCCATATCGGCCAGCTTTACCAACACATAGAGGAGAAGAGGAGGAGGAGGAGGAGGAGGAGGAGGAAAAACACAATATTCATTGGTCAAACAAGAATAATCCCAAAAGAGAAGATATGGCGCATACATCGATCTACCCCATCTACCAAATACAGCATATTAGTAGAACACTCTTCTATGAAAGGATAAAGACTAGGACGAAGTAAATGCATGAGACAATAGATGATGACGGGGGATGCGTGCGGCAGCAAGCAGCAGCACCTCAGGCACAACACAGAGACCGTGATGATGTTCAAAGGCACTCGAAACGCTCCATATATCCTGCTTCGGGCCTACAATTGTTGATAATATATGTATATATATATATATATATATATATATATATATATGGGGCTCGAATTTAGATTTGACGTTTTAACTCCCCCCCCCCCCCCCCAAAAAAAAAAGATACTGCCGCTACTATTACCTTCTCAGGCACCACTGCCGCCTTCACCGACGCTATACAGGGCATATACAGCCCCACCGACATCTCGTAGATGCAGAAAGCCAACAGCAACGTGAGGGGAGCAAGGGCCTCTTCTGAGTGCCACTGGAGAGCGACCAGTGACACAATGAACGATGCCTCCTGTGGAAAGAGAGGGAGGGAGAGAGAGAGAGAGAGAGAGAGAGAGAGGGGTGGGGGGAGCTTTAGTGCGCATGGAAGTGATGGATGCGGTGATAAAAAGTAGAAGTAATAGTAGTGGTAGTAGTAGTAGTAGTAGTAGTAGTAGTAGTAGCAGGACGTGCATACTCATACCATACCGCGATGAGTAGTGCAAATACCAAGGAGCTGTTCACCCTCATCCTGCACAGTGTGCCCAGGGCTTCGAAAACTAGCCCCCCCACCATCAGGCTGGCCATGAGAGAGGCGAAGATCAACCCCAAAGGAAGCGCTTCCGAGTCCGGTGATGATGATGATGATGATGACGATGACGACGATGATTGGGAGGAGGTGGAGGAGGATAATGATGAGGATAGTAATGATGATGGTGACAGGAATGGCTGCTGCTGAGAGTACTCCGACAACAGTGAAGTAGTAGTAGTAGGCCCTATTAAAAAAGGAGAGCGATAACAAAGAGAGAGACACAGAGAGAGAGAGATTGAGAGAGATTGAGAGAGGCAGGTATCCGCATCTTGCATCTTGATTGTGCAGATGATGACGAAAGTGATGATGTGTGCGTTCTTCGAGAGAAATAGGGTGCTGCTTGTTCTTTTCCTAAGTATTCTTCTTCTTCTTCTTGTTGTAGTAGTAGTAGTAGTAGTAGTAGTAGTAGTCGTTGTTGTTCTGGATGATGGTGTGCGATGTTCCTCCCCCCCCTCCTCCTCCTCCTCCTCCTCCTCACCTGTGTGGGGGTGGTAGTTGTGCTGCCAAAGTCCTCCCTGATGGTAATAATGATGGTGGAAACTGCTGCTCTTTGATGGTGACAAGAAGCTTGTCGCCATCATGCCCACCCTATTACCCCCCACCCCCCCCTGGCTGCTTGATGATAATGATGATGATGATGATGATGATCATCGCTGTCGTTGTCGCTGTCGTAGCTTGCAGCATCGCAGGGGTCCAGAGAATTGAAAAGACAACCAATGCGCCCTCCAAAGAAGCTCTGATGATGATGATGAGGAGGAGGAGGTGGAAGAGGGGTGGTGGTGATGAT